>MKEJ01064300.1:0-11788 GCA_001753735.1 Embelia ribes
TTTTTAAAAATATTTATATTTTTTTTTTTTTTTTTTTTTTTTTTTTTCTTTTATTAACTTTATAACTCTTCCAAAATGAAATATAATGTACGTAGGTCTTTGTTTTTCTTTAGATTTTATTTGGTATTTAAAACTGAGTTGTATACCCTCAGATTATCTTGTCAGCAGAGTTCATTTGCAGACTTCAGCATACACACCTAAAATGAGAGGTGCTTTCACAGTTATGGTTTTAAATCATCATGACTTACTTTTAGCTGATGAACATATTTTTGTTGGAAAGAATTTGAGATTTTCAGATTGCAAAAAATTCCATAACGATTTTCAACCAGGAAAGATAAATTGGAGTTCAAGTTTATGTCCTATTTAGAAACTGTTCATTAAGGTGTTGCTATGCATATAGATAGATAAAATATGGTTTCACAGAGTTGGCAATTCCAAACTCATTGGAGGGAGAATAAAGACTGCTAACTGGTTGTGTGAGGGAACATTTATGATTACTGAATTGCAGTTAAGCTATTGGATGGGTAAAAAAGAGGATCTAAATCACATGAGCAGCAATGACGTTCATTTGTTACATGGTTGAAGATCTAGTAAATCAGTGTGTGTTTGGTCATGTTTTCTGAAATTCTAGCTTCTATTATTGTATATCATTTTCACTGGTTTTAAGGGTGAAAGCAGTGGAATGTATGCGGACCATACTTTTTATATTGTTAATTCTTTTGTACAATACTCATTCTCATAATTGACCTAAAGATTCAGCTGAGGTTTGTAAATCTGGGCATTTACAAGAGAAAGTTATATTCTATTGTTTTTTTTGGTTTAGTAAGATTCTATGAAATGGTTTACTTACGAAGAAAAGACTTTTAAGAATGTTAAAATATGATTCATTGTGTTTATTTTTGTGTACTAATTGGATGTTGGACATCTGGTTTCGTGCATGCATAGCTTGATCAAGTTCGATTCTAGTTTTCATCTATATTTTTATAAGTGGTTTGTAGTTTGCATTACTGTTTGTAATTTCTATATAGCTTGATGGATTGAAAGGTGTTGACTACACTTTTAACATTGTTGTATGCCGTTCTCTGCAAGTGCTATGATTGGGTCATGTAATGGAATTGGCAAAGCATTTCTGGCTCCCGGAATAAACTATTTTGTAAACCATCCTTATCACCACTCTTCTTCTTTGTAATCTTGTGGCCATGTCTCAACATTTTGACTATCTTGGTTCACCTTGTACTGTTTTTCTCTGGCTTTTAACTTATGTGGTGTTCTTTTTGTTCAGGCTAGACGACCTTTCATTTCATACTATATGTTTGGCCTGAAGGCATTGCAGAGTCTTGATGAGGTTCTTGTTTCTCCCTTTGTCAATTTTGTGAACTTCTGAATGCTTTATTTCATGTGTTGATTAAGCAATTTTATTTATTGGTAAATAAGCCCCAGGCATGACCCTGCAGAAGAGTTTTTTAATTAAGCCAGTGCTACCAAATTTATTTGTTTGATATTTGAAGAAGTCATTTTTTTCCATGTATAGGCCATGGCTTTAAGTATTTACTCATTTGAAGTTGCGAATGTTGCCTTTACCATAGCTATTTTATTGGAAAGGGACTTGGTTATTGTGATAGATGACAATCTTTCTTTGAAAATTTTTTAAGCAACTCTTTTGCTCTCGAAGCAGTCAAATATTAGCACAAAAAGAAAAATAAAGACGGATAACCACTCAGCATCAACCTTACCCAGAAACAAATTTTGATTTATTGATGTGCATTTATATTTCCCATGTGCTATGCTCGGCTCAAGGATTTCTGTCTTGGAAAAGTATCTTACATGAAAACTATCCATGGGGAAATGTAGCCAACTAAAATGATATTTTTCTTTTCCATCTCTGTTTGTCCAACAAATCGTCCTTCCCTGTCCTTGCATGCGGTAGGTAATGTTGGAATGGGAGGAAGAAGAAATAAATTCATCCATGCGACCTTAAATTCCAGGGTGCATTTTTTGCATCCCATGGGATAATAACAAAGTAAATAAACAAGAAAAATGAAGAATATATAGGACGTCTGGATTTGAAGACATTACCAGATATGTTTTAAAGACCCATACCCTTTATTAGTTAGTACAATTTTTTATCCTGAATCGGAAACTTTTAAACATTGTGTAAGCAGGTTACACAGTGGATTCTGTCGCATGAGTGGATGGTTGGAGAACTATGGAATATATTGGTAGAGTATTCATCCCAAAGACTCAAAGGTGAAACAAAGCTCGGCTTCTTTAGTTGGCTACTTCCGTCAATATCACAGTCTGATCCTATGATGTTAGATTAACCTTCTCAAAGCTCATGATCGACCATGTATTATCATATGTATATCTATTTTTAATTCTGTTGCCTTTTCATGATGGTACACATTTGCTGTTGCCTAAATTTTATGTATCTAGTGGCTCTGGCAACGGATTGCGAATGAAATTCTTTTTGCCTGTGCTACAATCGCTGTATTTTTCTTTATGTATGCATATTTTTTTATTTGTTTTATCGAGTATTATGAAAACATTAGGGGCCAACTTGTGTGGAAAGTGTGGGCTTTTAGTATCTTTAACCTTAATGTTCTTATTATGACTCCTGACTAAATTTTCCAAAATTGATAAAGCTCAAATTTAAATTCTACACCTGCTCTCAAATATTTGTAACTTATTCTTCAAACCTTCACAATAGCAAATCATAATGATAAGAAATCAAAATAATTTATTTTGGGTCTTGGGAATTTATCCAATGGCCCACGTTTAAACAAGCTGAATTTCAAATTCCATAAGCTTCGTTACCCTCGTATCTTTCTCTTGGTAATGACTGATTACCACCAATTGTATATTTTGGTTTCATGGGAATTTATTTAAGTTTCATGGGAATTTATTTTTTATTTTTGTTATTTTTATATTTGTTTGACAATTTAGCTGTAGACAAGAGTGGTAAGATATGAAAGATCAATTGTTGTGAAGGCCGCAACAGCTGAAGATGATATGTAATGAAAACGGAAGGCAAATGAGAAGGATCGGACCCGTTCAAGCTCACATTAGGTCATTACTGCCTTTCTTTTTCTGGTTTCCCCAGCGAAACAGCGAAGATTGCTTCTTAATTACAATTTTCGTGAAATGAGTAAAAGAAATATTAATGATCAAGAAGTTATCCGAAACATATATTATAATAACAGTTAAATTTTTAAGACCTCAGAATTTGGAAATTTATAGCACTTCTATCGATGTCCCCAATTATACTTATTACAAAGCAATTAACCTATAATCAAGCACAAACTATGGAAAATATTTATCTCTATTTTATCGTTGTATGGATTTAATTTTAACTTTGAGAAGCCCTCGAATTTTTGTTAAAACTAAGGGCAACATTTGACCCATTATAGGATCTACATAAACTATTTCCAAAATATAGGTTGTCTTTAAAACAAATTGTCAAATCATGGAATATTTAAGATTTAGATGAAGATGAGTTTCAAACTTATGTTTTAAATGAAACTAGCCGAGAAACATGTATTTTGTATGTGATGTATAACTATATATTTTTTTTATAATAATTTGCATATTAGAGAATAATCAATTTTTTAGCGTAATTTTAGGAGATTTGTTCATGTTTTAATATATATATATATATATATTTTAAACTATTTTGCCCTTTTTTGTAGTTTTCAAGCACAAGTATGAGTACAAGCTTTACATATTCCAGAACAGAGGAGACTTCAAACTCTGCAACTTCACTCGAGCTACACTTCTTACCAAGCCCAATTCCACCTCTTTCACTGTATCTCTCTCTCTCTCTCTCTCATCTATTTTTATACCCTTGGTACAAACTAATTTGCTTACGCTTTTTTAGTCCTGCAGTTTTTAAGTTCAAGTTTTTCTATTTTTGGCTTATAAGTTGTCATGCATTGTGTTGATCAACTTTTAATTTGAGTTTTGTTTTTTTAGTTATTTTTGAACTAGAAAGTGAAGTTTTATGTTGGATTCTTCATAAAGTTTTATTTTTATCTGGGAAAAGTTCGTTTTTTTATTTTTTATTTTTTTTTTTGGTTTAAGCTGCAACCAAACAGACCTTAATTTAGTTATAACTAGAATTCTAGGTAGACTTAATCACTTAATTTAAATAAAGACTTTTTTTTTTTTTGTGTGCAAATATTCATTTAAAGCCTACCACTAATGAATTTCTTAGCAAAAGAATGGACTAGTTATGTTTATATTGCTTGATTGTGTTAAAAACATAGTATATTTGTAACGCAGTTGAGCTAAGAACAAAATTAATAGACAGCACTTTATAAAGTCGGAATATCAGTAACTTGATCCGTTGTACCTTTTAATTTCAATATATATATTTTTTCGTTTTCTTAAGTTAGAGTTTGGATCATGCATGTATTTTTCTATGGTCTGCTTTTTGAGCCACATTTGTAATTTTTTTTGTGGTTTTTAATGCAAGAATCTTTGGCTTGGAAGAAGTTTAATTTTTAACTTTAAAAATTGGCTGACAAACAACTACCTAGCTTGTTTCTACTTACTTAATTTAGCGATAATTTTTCTCATATATTATGGACCATATATGAAGTGGCATCCATCAAGGCTTGGGTTTTTCTACTTCTCCTTCAACAATGGCTCCTCAAAACCTTGTCAAGAGGGACAAAATATCGCAATAGAAGTATCAACTTCACCGCCCCCGCCACCGGAACATTCTGCCTCAGCACCCGAGCTCTCTCCATTGGCACATCCAGCACCATTTTCCGGCGGCAGCGTCACGTCTTCTCCTGCCTACCCGTGGCCATTCCAGCCTCGGGAATTGCAGTCCCCAAGCCCAACCCAAACCGAGTTCCTACCGTCGGGCCCTACTTCCTCCCCGAAGCGAGGTGGAGGCACACCGTTCATCAGCAGTAATCCCGTGGTGCCCTTTCCTACAGGCGAGGCAGACTCGGCTACGGTACGCCCTGTGCCTACATCCCAAGGACAGGTAATTGTAACAAACGCTCTTTATTGCTTCATGACCAGTGCAAAATATTATGCTTATGATAAGCATATTAAATTGGTTGCTTAAAATTCAATGGTTCAACATATTGTGCTTGTAAAAAACTTATTAAATGGTACCTTAAAAGTCAATGTTTCAATCAAAATTTCGCACTAAACTTCTTAATTTCAACCCATTACTAGTGTAAAGTTTTGTTACACATCTTGTGGGACTCCTCGTGTGTGCGTATGCATACACTTGGTATTCATCTAAAGTCAAATTTAAGTTCACGACGGGTGAATTCTAATCGTATTCCCACAATACTAAGCATATATTACACAGTGAACAAAATTGCCTCAACTTGGGTTGGTACTTACAATCTTTCAATTTGGTCTGTTTTAGTTTATATTTTTAGAATGACGGCGAATTACCAAGAAACAAACTTGTTCGGTTTGTTAATTTTGGTTGAAACATTTTTCGGGGACTGAAACAAGGTTTTAACCCATGAGTTTGAATTGTTTGATTTGGGCTCTGAGTTCTTTGTGCATAATAGTCTGTAAAAATTTAATCCATTTGGATACTCAAGTGAATATGTTAAATTTTTGGAGAAACTGGATATCGTAGAGAAAGAAATTCCAAAAACTCCATTTTCAAAACTACATCATTCTTTTAATCCAATACTGCTTTTCAATGAGAAATTGGAAATTCTGGAAAAACGAAAACAATAAGTGTACAACCTTTGAATCTGACACAATTATCTAAAATTTATTCATGAAGTTGAAGACCACTAAGAAAAAAAAGTATTGTTGGACGTTATTCGGAACATCGCGCTGCAACTTGCAAGTACTTTCTCCTTGTATGATTGTTAAAAGATTCACATATTTATTTTGCATATTTATGTTTGTAGTTGTGCTTATAACCATCTCCCTGTCGCTGGATCTCTTTCAAATTTGATCCGACAGTTCAATTTAAAATGAATTTTTTTGTCTGGTTCGTCTGATAATTTAAAATCGGTCCAACGGCAGGGGAAAAGGATCCCAGGGCTCAATCAAACAAGGATTTGAGCCCATTGAGTAGAATATATTAGCATTAGCAATACAAGGTGGAAATAATGATGACAAATCTGATTGGGTTTTTACTTTGCAGGTGGTGGTGGGGTTTTTAGCTGCTCAAAGGGCCCTTTTCTTTGTGACTTTTGTCCTACTGCACTAGCAAGTAAGGTTTATAGTGAGAAACAGAGGGAAGCACTCTAATTATCTTGTTTTAAGAGTTGTTAGTTCTATCAAAAAGTAGAGTCATTAGGCTAACTAAGCACAGGCAACTTAGCCTTAATCTTTTTTTTATCTAAAGTAGCTTCAGCAACTGATGATTATAGTATATAAATATGATACTTATCCTCTCTGTGATTGAACTTTTTTGGAATCATTTGCACTAAGTTCTTTAGTTTAATTGTGCATAATTAATTTCTCATTTGTTTTTTTTTTTTGCTTTAGCACTTTCAATGTGTTCTATGCCAACTTTTAAGTTACTACAAGGTTAGGCCTATCCAATTACCAATAACTGCACTTCTTCATTCTTATGCATCATGATCATATTAATTCATTATGTCTCTCAATGGAAATTTTGATATAACTTTCATGAATTACGCAATTTACATTTATTTCCTTCTTGTGAAATGATAATGGATATTGATACACATATATATGCTGCTTTAATATTTAATTTCCTAATTAGAAGTAAACTCACTCCAAGACAGTTACATGGTCTCTTAACTTTTCTTCCTAGTAGGTGCATTTTTAGCTCTAATCATGTGCATTACAAATGCTATAATAGACACAATTATAGCTGCTCCTGCAATCATAGGAATACACAACTTACACTCTTTCTCATTAGATTGCCTTTCTTCATTTGCTTGTTGCTCAACAACACTCTTCCTTTCTTCTTCTTGGCCTACAATATTTTTTCCCGGAAAATTATCCGATTCTAGTCCTTGTTTTTCACTTTCCATATGAGGAATTTCCTTGCTAACGACATCTTTATCTTCGTCAACTACTTGTTCCGTGTTTCCATTTTCTTTGCTTGGACTTGTTACGGGAGCAATTTCATCATTTTCTTTCGCTAAATTTTCATTTTCTTTCTGGGAAGGCGCTTCCTCAGTTATCTCCTCAATCTTCGACCCATGGAATCCTTTAACCAACTTTGGCATAGAAATTGTTAAATCCGATTCGATGAACCTCGCCTTGATTTTGTCCAAATTCACGCCCTCGGGAATGTTGAATACCTTTCTAAACCTTCTCAGTTCCGGCTCTTTCTTGTGCATTTGCCAATTAATCATCACCATTTCTTGAACCATCCTTTCACCGCTTATAGTGATTTGAGTGCCATCTTCATTTATCTCGACTTGTACATGTTCTTTCTTGTACCCTGCAATCGTTTGCAAAACAAGTTACCAGAATTTTAAAAAAAATTTAAAAAATGCCAATTATTCTCATCAGTCTATTCGGTTTTATTATATTGCACATTATAAAACATGGTATAGTTCCAATGAAAATCACGGTAAAACTTGAATCATCTACGGCTACCCTAATAGGTCAGAACCCGCATGATCATTAGGAGATTGCAGGTTTGATATCATGTGCCCGACTACGAGCCCTAGAATTCAGCAAAACAACCTCGAATTTGATTTCGAAAACCTCTAAGGATTATGCACGAATTGTTAAATAAATATATTCATAATTTGCTATAATATATGTACGAAAGAGATGGCAAGAGAGACCTTTAAGATGGGCGGTGAGGAAGAACATGGTGCCCGTTTCTTTAGAAACAAAAATAGGACCAGCAAGCGGGTACTTTGAAATTCGAAGATCTGCCGACGAATAATCATCCAAGGTTTTCGAGATTTTGAACCCCAATTCAAGTTCCATAGTTGTTTTAATTTATTTAGGATTGGATTGCATTTTTGTGCAAAATTTCATTTGTAACTGAGTTAAAGCGTATATGCTTTGCTCCCTCACAGGATGTTCTCTTGAGCCTTGTAAACTAGGTTACTTAAAAGTCGGTGATTTCTTGGTGCACAAGTCAATTGCCTGGCCATGAAGTCATTGGCTACCTCTGTGATTCTCAAGCCTCAGAGTTATTCAATTTATCTCTAAATAAAAATAAAAACTACTAGAATAATATGGCAATGACAATAACACTTAAGTTACTATGCAATATTATTGTGGGCAAATAGTTTTGGTTTCATATAATTGTACTTTTTATTAAAGATAGTATATAATATATTGTGCTTCTTCTGAATTGCTTAACTTTTTAGTTGAGATGTAAACACATCTATTAACATGCTATTGAATAGACAAAAGTCTCAAGTTCAAATCTTATTGTTATTTGATTAAAAATTGATTTGCACTTTCTGGCTAAAAAATTTACCACAAATGAGGGCGATGTGTTCAATATAATAGATAATATAATGTGTGTATTCCTAATAACAATTAAAGGTTTTAGGCAAAATAACTCGAGACTTTGTAGTAAGTAGAAGTTTTATTACTACTTTCTCCCACATAATTGCTTTTGAAACTGAAAGAGGGCTAGGAAATCCATAAAGAAATAACTGATGATTTACATTCATCATTTCGTTTCCTGTGATGCAATAGTTGTCTTTGTCGCAGATCGTTGTGCTAAACATCTTATACGACAAATACAAAAACTACAAGGTGAAAAACTAGTTAAAGCATATAAGATCTAAAGCTTGATACAACGTACTCATATATTAGATCACATCTTACGACGAATCCCATTATCCTGCGCTTGATTCTATATCAGGTTCATAATATATCTCCTCTTCTTCACTTGTAGAACCACCATCATAACCACTTACCTTGCTTAAATTGCAACAATTTAAAGCAAACAAATCATCCACAAATTGATCCAAATCAACTACCTTCAACCTCCTAGTAATTTGTTTGACCTTTAAATCGCTTAGCCGGTGAACCAAAGCAAGTATGCCTTCCATGATCTCTCGTTTGAGCTCTCTCTCTATCTCCTCCGCAAGCTCTTCCCTTATTCTGAGCTCTTCTTCGTTAGCATTGATTGAATAGCCTAAACTGCTTTTTTCCTCTTTTGGATGTGAGCTAGAAATTCTGTTTCTCCCAATGCTCGACTGTTCATCGTTGTCTGAGATGAATGCTAAGTTGTTCCAAATTATGGTGTTGTGGCTTGGAAGAGGAAGTTGATCCATAGCAGATAAATTTTACCAGCTACATTGTGTACTAAACTATGGTTTATATGTTCAAAAATGAAATAATAAATATATGTATTTGGTGTAATTAGAATGCCGGCTTGTATTGAACATAGTTTTTTGGAGCATCATGCCTGCATTTGGCTTTGTCTTGATGACTTGATGATGCTTGCATATATGTGAGAGGGAGAGAGAGGAAGATAACTGTTTCCCCCTACAAATGCCATACTAGATGCTATAATGCATCAAACAATACAAAAGGATGTATATATGTATGCATATCCATAGGTTCTTATATAAATTCTCTACTAATTACTTGAATTTATCAGTGTTATCAAAGGCACTCTGAGTGCTCACCAAGGCACCACAGCAAGGCTAGGAGAGGCGAGGTGTGAGCGCCTTACTTTCAGGCAAGGCGCCATTAAAAAAGAGTTGTCTAGGTGCTCGTCTAGGGCTAGGCGCTGGTGCTTTATGTACTTGAGGCACTCGCCTTTTCAAGATTGAAATAATAATTTCACTCAAACCCTGTGCTAAAACTGAAAATACAAAATTTATACTAGTATAAACTTAAAATGGGAGAATTCTTGAACTTTTAAGTATTTTGGACTTTGCTTATGGCTTTTGAATGTATGAGAGAGAGTCTAATCTGAATGGAATGATAAAGGTGAGTATATATTAAATATGGAGGGGACATGATCGTGTCTAGGGTTGCACAATATTCCCCATCCCAACCCGTTGTGAGCTGTACTTTTTAAACTTGAAATATATGTTGTCTGTCTTACATCTGTCGACCGATTTGTTGTATCTATTGACTAATATGCATATTAGTTGACCGATGTATGCATATATCGATAGATGTTTAATTCCAGATAGTATACTTCTCAGTTGAACCACATCAGTCGACTGATTTGATATCAGTCGACTAAAATATGTCTATAAATAATTTTTTGAGACTTTTTGTTGTGAAAAATATTATAGTATTATTTTTGGACTATTTAGATGTCGACGCATATAACATATTAATTGATTGATATGTTCAGTCCTCAACTTTGATTTGTTTTCGACTATTCAATTCACGTATTTTCCACTTTTGAACATATATATCAATAGATATGAATAAATGTCAACATATTACTTTGTTTTTGGTTAAGTTGAGTTGTTTCCATGTATCAAACACTTTTCGAGTATTTGCTAAGTCCAGATTTTTATAAACACTTGTTTCAAACAATAGTCTGACTAAAAAGCTCAATTTTATTTATGTTCACTTTAAATTTGTTATCATAAAAAATTAATAAAATATTTTTATTTTCAAACCTTGGGCAACACATATGTAACCAAATTCACTACTTCAAGGAATTGCTTAGAAAAATATAAGGTAGTGGAACAATTTTTAGCGACGAATTTAAAGTTTCTTGTTTGGTTAATAAGCTGCCAAGTTTTTGGGATGACTTTGCTAATGACCTTAGGCACAAACAAGGAAACTTAAATTTAGCCAAAGTAATCAAAGCAATCAAAATTGAGAAAAACGCTACTACTCGAAAGGAGCATGAACCTAAGGCGAACCTAGTGGAAAATCATGACGGGTTCAAAATTAAAAATGGATTTCATAAGAAGATCAACTTTCCTCCTATGGTAAACAATTTTACGAAGTTTGTGAATAAAAAACTCTGAGGGTGGGCATAACAATTTTGATATATTTGTGGGAGGACTAATCGTTTGGCCCGAGATTGCTTTCGTAATGAAAAGTCCGACTCTTGTAAGCCAAAGCATGGAGATAGGATAGGAAAGGCTCAGGTAAATATATTGACACCAATACGTATGGTACAACTTTAATGTATCTATTTTATTATGAATGTCTATGTAAGCAATGGTTTGAGCGTTGTGTACTTTTGATGAGATTAATAAAATTTAACCGAGTGCTTTTAAATGTTGGGGTGCAAAAAAAATTAACACCGAGCAATAATAAACGATACCAAATTTACGTAATTTGGTCAAAAATGCCTACGTTTACGGCGAGGAGTTAAATGTTATTAAAACACTCAAAATACGGTATATCACATACACGTACACTACCTAACTACTATACACTCTTGGTGCAGTACATTTGCACACTCACTTGGCTGTCTTTTTGGTGTGTATTATTAACCCATACAACACACATTTATACTCACACTATGGTGTGATTCACACCAAAACAAAAAACGTGAAAACACCAAGTTAGGTGTGAATTCATGGCCATTCAATATGGCTCATCAATCTCCCCCTTCATACCTAACGAGGAAAACGCATCCGGCATCGATCAGTTGGAGAATTTTCAATATCACAAAAACTAGGTGACTTTTCAGTATCTTGTGACAGAGGTAACAACTCCCCCTACTCACTATTCTCTTCATCTACCAACAACCAAAAACCACTTGTTGGTATCACACCAATCAAGAATTCCAATACCTCGGATTACAGTTGATCTTTTATCCCTGAGATTCAATCAACTCGCAGTCTTGGTCTTTTTATCCTCGAGCTTCAACAACTCGCAGTCTTTGTCTTTTTATCCTCGAGCTCCAATAACT
>MKEJ01064310.1:0-15835 GCA_001753735.1 Embelia ribes
TTTGCCTCTTCAACATCCCTTCGATTTGATCTATCAAAAGAAATCAAATCATTAATTATCATGATATAAAGTTGTTCAACTCATCAAGATGAACAAGAATATCAACTTAGATTCAACATACAATATATGCACGAAAATCGAGGCAACACCAACAAAAGGCAAAGGTAGAAATACTTACTTAGAAACGATTTCTATGGCGTAGGAATGAAGAATCTCCACTTATTTCTTCAATCCGTGCCTCATAGCTAGATCAAACCTAGCCCTTTAGGGTTTGGCTAAAATGGACCTTCTCTCCCTTCTCTTTATTTCTCTATCCCCAAACTTTTCAGAATAAATGAAATGGGATCGAAAAAGTGTTTTAAACTCCAAAATATATTGGGGTCCACAACCTTTCCATGCAGACTGGGTATACTGGTACACTAGTTTGGTGTAACGGTACACCGCAGAGTACTGGTACACTACTTAGTGTGCTGGTCTCCAGTGTGCCCTGAGTCTATGCTAACAACTAGGTATAACGATACACCAATTTAGTGTACCTGTACGCCACCAGGTACCATTATACCACTTGGTGTGCCGGCTTCCAGTGAGTTTTGAATCTCTGACCCTCTTCTCATTAATTTTATCTAACGGTACACCAACTTGGTTTACTGAAGAGCAATGTAGACGACAGTTATGATTTCTTCTCCTAATTTTAGGAATGACAGTTGTATACGTATATTATTTGCTGCTTTTGTTGATATGTTATTTTTGTAGTTACGCGTATCCGTAATGCAAATGTTGATATGTGTGTTTCTTTCGTTGATTGATTATATAGTCCAATTTTTTTTTATTTTTTTTATTTTTTTATGTTTCAAACAGGAACAATTTATATTGATTTCATTATTGGGTTGAATGCTAGTTACAAAAAGTAATGAATACAAGAAGAAAATGGTTGTCGTACGATTTATTTATTTATTTTTTTATTTATCGGTATTTCGCAATTAGTAGTGAGAATTTGTTAAAAAAAATTCCCAAATTGGTAGTGACGAACTAAAAAAAAACAAAACAAAATTTCAAAATTGTACATTTAGGTAATATTATCAAATCAAAAAAATAAAAAAAAAATTCATTAGCGAGTGATATTTTCAGCAGTTACATTTTTTCCAAAGTGTGTAAAACTCTTTTTTTTTTTTTTCTAGTCTTATTCAGTTTTTTCTTCAAACTGCTGTTATTTACTAAATTAATTTTCAACCCTAAAATAAATAAATAAATTTATTATTACTAATGGCAAATTATAAAATAAATAAATAAATTTGCCATTACTAGTGGCTAACTAAAAATAATAATAAATAAATTAATAAATTCGCCATTACTAATGGAGAATTATAAAAATAATAATAATTTTCGCCATTAATAATGGCGAACAATAAAAAAAAATTAATAATTTTTGCCATTATTAGGGGCGAACTATAACAACAAATATTTTTTGCCATTACTAGTGGCGAACTGTAAAAGTAAAAATACACATTGTTCGCCACTACTAGTAATAACAAACATAATAAGATGCACCATATTGGTAATTTTTTCTGTTGATGCATCATTTGCGTAATTTTAGACCCTACCTTAACCAGAATCGCAAAATAACCCAAATCCTGCTCTTCTTGAAGCATGACAGTGACATCACTGCTCAATGAAAGTCCAGGAATACAGAAGCATTGCATTCACCTCAATCACATACATATATAGTTATACATATGCACTTTCATTGGTGTACCTTGTCTGATGATAACATGATGATATAGTGAGCCACCAAATATTGACACGCGGAGGATCGAAACTCCCAGAAGCACACCATTGCCTGACCCATATCAACGCAAATCCTTGGCTCCCACAACACAAATTCATTCACAAATCAAAAAATGACAACAATTTCAAGCTTCACAGTTATCACCTCTTTCGTCCGGACCCAACCTGCGGTCAGCCTTTGAGCCTTCCCGAGGGTGGGCCCTACCCTGTTCAGGGTCAAGGGCGGGTGAGGTGGCCGAGTAACTGCCATGGCCACTTACAAGGTGAAGCTAATCACACCCGAGGGGCCCCAGGAGTTTGGGTGCCCTGAGGATGTGTACATTCTCGACCAGGCCGAGGAGGTGGATATCGACCTTCTGTACTCGTGCAGGGTCAGGTCGTGCCTGTCGTGTGCTGGGAAAGTGGTTAGTGGGACCGTAGACCAATCGGACGGGAGCTTTCTTCATGATGAGCAGATCAAAGCAGGCTAGGTTCTGACATGTGTGGCTTATCTTCAGGGTGATGTTGTCATTGAGACTCACAAGGAAGAGCAGCTCACTGGTTAGATGAATGTTTACGTTAGATTCTATTACCTGTTGTACTTACAATGTAATTCTACGTGTTGTACTTACAATGTAATTCTATAGTTGTCGTTTGGTCCCTATTGGGTTGCATATATATGTATCATGGTACAGTTCACAAATAATATGAGATTATTTTTGGTTATATAAAATTAACAGTTTATTTATCTTGAAATGTTTTTTGCTGCTGCTTTTTGTTTCTGGATAATTAGTATGTTTTATGAATATCTTTTTTTTTTTTTATAAATGGTGTGACAATAGAAGAGATTATGACTGCAGTCTCTTCAATATGCAGTTCAAAAGTACCTTATTTTCTTCACATGGTATTATAATTTCTATGTAAGAAGTAGATAACTAGTCTGTGTTGTGATTGCAAGATATATATCAAATCGACCAAAATTAGAGCTATATGAGACTTAATGTACACTAATTTGCTCACCACCTAATGGGCTTAGCTTTATTAGTTGGGTGTGAGTTTTAAAGATATATATTACTCACATGTGTGTGTGAGTGAAATCAAGCCTCCATTGTTCAGGACTCCCTTACAGTCTGAACTTAAACTGTAAATGCCGGAATACATTCTTCCATTCAATGAAATTCAGTTAATATGCAAATGAACCGAACCGTTCATGATCAACCTTGGACTCGTCCATTAAAAGCTTGGCTAAGGTTTACTCATTTCTAAATCAGTTGAATCTGAACAGTAAAATAGAGCTACCAAAGAGCCAACATGCACAAACCGGGGCTCTGCTGGATCATTTGCATCCTTTAGTGGATAAAAACATTAAAACCTGACAATACAATTGCGGTCCTATTTCCGTACAAAGTTGTATGGCATCAAATAATGTATACAAAAGTGTTATACTAAAATTAGCTAATCTGCTAATTTAGTACATTCTTTTTTTGCAAACGCTTATGTTTATCTTTCTAATGTGGTTTTACCGATATTTAGAAAGAAAAACAGTGCGCAGCAGCGACATAATGGGTAAACGGATGCTTCAAGTCTTCCGAAACAGATCAAAGAGAGTGACTTTTTCGGCTTTTTCACCACCGCCACCTTGCAAGTTACCTTGGGCACCATTCTCCAAGGACTCCAATGAACTATAGCTCAAGGTGCTTAATGGGTTTTAAACTATCCTAAATGAAAATTCATTTTCAGGTGGGACTGGAATATCATAAAGTATTTGTGGCGGTTCAGTTGTTAATGCGTTAGCCTCGACAAGGTCGAGCGTGCCTACAGAAGAGCATCTAGATAGAGTACCCGACTCAACAGTGATGATCTCGTCCCTCTCGTCGACCATTGATTCAAGGGAACACGTAGACCTCATGGTAATCGAGTGCAAAGCATGTTGTTTGGATCTTTCTTTTACTCTTTTACACCAACTGTGGAGCGACTCTCGGACACTCGCAGCAAGGACTGCTTTTTCCCACTTAGATCCCATCTAAGGACGCAAAAAAAGAAGGTTATAGCACACAAAAAGTGAATTTCCTACTTCGATAGAGTTGGAAAATATCATTTTAAGAGAATCATGGTTTTTATAGGAAGCAGAATAGAGGAGAGAAAGGGAAAATGTTGTAGTGATCTTGGTTCTTAGCAGGTGGTTTGAGAAGCTATTCCATTTTAATGCTGTGAACATAAAATGTTGTAGTTGCATGCTGCACAGGAAAGAAGGGTCGATGCATTGATTTTATGAACCTTCGATATATTGTTTTTGTATCGCTTTCGTAAAATGTTGTCAAGACATGTTGGAAGAGAGAAGTAACAAGACGCGGTTATTAACTTTTCTGGAAATATGGATTTGAATTTAACTAGGAGTGCAAAAGTTAAACTACTTCATTATGCAGACATCGTTACCTAAAACCGATTTTAAAATTGAATTTGTTTTAGAATGTATCTGCGGAAATACTGAAAGTATAATTCTGCCAAGGACGTTTACTTCTTCTAGGAAAAGAAAATTTGTAGCTTAACATAAATGACGAGACTATAAAATCAAGCATATGTCTATTCAATATAAGTTCCATCATCGATATATCTTTCACGGGCATACCTGTGCGACAAGAACATTCAGAGGTACTGTGCTATAGCTACACCAGAACTGAACAAGAACTCTGCACGCATCAAATAGAACATTGTGAAGATTCCAAAAGAAACAAATTAACTTACAAATTCATGAGAAATGCAACTGCTAAATCATGAGGTGTAAAACACTAGAGGAGAAATAGAAAAAGCAAATTTGAGACCTACAAGTTTCTAAACATAACTAAGTAAATGATAAAGGAATGATAAATCACACCAAAAGCCTACTCACAATAAGGATTTAAACCGACGTGTTCGGGTTCTGGAATTGCAGGGATCACCAAGGACGACTAATTCCGCAAAGTAGTAAATTTAACTCATGCACGACTAGTTGTTCATATTTCAGGAAGTAAAAGTTCAATGAGCTTGAGAGAAACATACCCACAGATCAATCTGATGATTATCATAGCATGGTTCTTCATGAAACATGACCGCTGCTGGAATCCCCACTAAAAGCAGAAAAAAAGAAAAATGTCACTTGAATTACCGACTAGAATAACGTTTCTGGAGAAGAAAAGAAAAAAGCCAAATTTACAAGATAAATGCAGGGGTACGAACCGGAAAAACAATAACCTCTCTCTCAAGAATCTAGGTCACTTTATTACAACTCGTAGTTTCGATTTTTTTTGCTTATTTTTCGAAGCAGATCATTTAACCAACCCAACCAACCAATGCCTTAGTGGAGTGGAGGGATATTAAAGGCCCCGATAAGAGGGATATATTCCCATTCAAGGGAACCATGACTCGAACCTTGGTCGAATGGCGCTGAGGATGATTTAAAGGCTATCGCAATGTTTGTCTTTTAGCCAATTCAGGGGGCCAATTCTATTGTTACTTCGAAGTCATTTAGCAGTGAATAATGTGACAAATTAATAATCGGTGACATTAGTTTTGGATAAGATAAAGAGCTTCCTCACCAATGACCATATATATGTCGCCATCTCGAAAGCATTCTGCACACAAAAGACCCGTGATGAGGATTAGATTTAATCATTTACCTGCCATCGCAAGTCATTTTAACATTTACCTGAAATGATACGAACTGTATTAGTTGTAATAGCATCTCAGGTTTCCTAAACCAAAAGAGATCATCGCGTGGCTTTACTTGTGTTCCGACAAATTGCCCCTTCGGCTCCACAGTTTCCAGTGCTAACAATGAGACTACATGTTGGAGTTTTGTCCCGACTAACATGACAAGCTTTGACAGTTTGCAAAAATTAGACTTACGCGCGTTATGCTAGAAAGAATAATGCTGTCTTATCATAATAAGCGGAGAGAAACTCACAATTGCAGGGATAAAAGAAAGCCAGAAGTAAATATTCAAACCTGCAACACCAAACAACGTTGACGTCACAATTCTATGACTTGAAACTACAGACTTGGGGTATTTTGTTACAGAAAAACAAAAAATTTTACCGTGAATGTTTACAAAGATGCACAAAATAGCGTAAGCCCAAAGAAGGTAGCTGCATAATTGAACACTTGGTGAGATTTCATAAATTGGACAGTACATAGTGAGTGATCTTAGGTAAGATTAATACAGCTAAATGAAGTGGTAACCTGATTCCCACTATCCCGTTAAACCCATCCTCCATGCTCCGAACCATATACCTGTGGAAATTATAAGTCTGCGGCAGCTTGTGTTTCTGGCAATTGAATAATCAGGATAAGGATATTTTTAGTTAGACAAGTAACTCGCAACCATAAAGAAAACGTATGTGTTGGCTCAAAGAACAGCATCAAAATATGTTAGGTACAATCACATCAAGCTTAGACGACAAATGGAGAAAATGTAAGCAGTCATGTAAAAATTCACGTTAATGACCCAACGTGATATCTTATTTTGAATTTAAGGCTCGTATGATGAAAAAGGCTATTGCGAAAAAGTGTAGTTTAAAAAGAATTTTAAGACAGTGGATACCCACACTAATGAAACCTGATCGTAGTGCCAAATAATCTGACTTCTGAATCGAACTCTTAAATTGTCGCAGAAAGCAAAGCTGCACAATTAAAGCATATGAATTCCTTTTCACTATTATATCATTGCAAAGAAATTAAAATCATTCTATTAAGCAAGTGGTACACCCAAACAATGTGAAAAGGAGGAGCCACCGAAAAAAGACACGAGATAAAAGTAATAAGGGAACTCAATGCATGATTTTATAAAAGTATGAGAAACATGAGCCGTTACCATCCAAATAAGGACTCGACTCCTGCTCCATGGATGAGACGCATGATGTAAAACAAAGGTTGATTGTCGCCTCATCACTTTGTTCACCCTTGCTATTAGACAAGCCAAATTAGGATTAAAAACTGGAAAATGGCAAATAGATAAACGAAAATGCACCTGCATTCCTCAAACTAAAAACATGGTAGATCTTTGCTGCCAAGCACAATTCATATGAAAGCAGGCTTGGCAAGTTGTAAGTATGTTTTTGTTGTACATTCCATATATTTTTTTATAGTTTTTGTTTTTAGGAACTGAAACCAATGAAACTTTTGAAGTTAAAAGTGTTTTTTTGTTTCTTTTGACTTTTGACAGAACCAATCTGAGAAATGAGCTAAAACGATTTTTGGAATTCCTCGTAGGAAAATGTGTGTTTGTCTGAATGAATCATCAATTCCTTAATAGAAAACTGTAGGATTCTTGATAAGGAAAGAAATAAATTATAGCTTTCATATTTGCCGCAAAAGTTATTTCAAATTTGCAAGGCACACAAGAATATGAGACAGCTTTATAATCTCTTTAAGTCCTGTTAGCTGGTTTGCATGATTTTTTTTAAGCTTCCTAAATTAGTAACTTGAACTCCGTAATGACAATCCGAATGAGAAGGTCAAATTGGTCTCTAAGCTATCAGACACTATGTTTCGTAACGCACCTTGCAGATTTGCGTCAAGTGCAAGGCTTGCTTGGTTTTCCCATTTTCTCCAGCTGTATATCTGCAAATACATAATGATCTCAGAAAATTGGATCACTTCAGTAAATAATACTCAAACAAATGAAAATTGAAACCTTAGAACTAAGGTAAAATGAAAAATAAAAAGATATACCTTACTCATGGCTAATCCAACTGCGATGCAGCTATACAACACGTGAGTTATACCGAGAACAAACAAGAAACGGTGAAGCTGTTCAAGGCCTTTAGTTGAAACAAAAGGCTCACGCCCCTAAAAATTGAACACTAGCCATTGATACGACGATTTTCAAATTAATACTTACCAAACAAATGCAGCTGAAAACTAAATGGATGTACCTGACCACATTGATTTGATGAAACATGGTTGAGTACCCTCGAAGGAACTTTCGTCTCATTTAAAGAAGAGATAAATTTAGTGAACAATATTTTTTCATCTAATTTGTAATCTTCTTCGGAGCAAAGATAAAAGCGGCTACTGAAAAGAGACGAGTTCACACAAATTTGAGAAATCCCACTCGCAAACTGACCCAGCAACAAAGAAATAAACCCGAGCAGCATCAACTCTAGCACAAAAGGAGAAACTAAGTTTAGTTCGGCCCAAACAAACAAAAAATTCCTATACGAAGCTTTTTGTTAATCTTTTTAATATCAGAGGCTTGATTGTTAGTCCCCATACCATCAGTCTCCGGACTATGAGACCCCAAAATAAATTTTACTAATTGTGGAAGATTTTTTTATATATTCGTATATTTGCCAAAATCCGAAGCACGGAACTGAAAGTATGAGTTGGGAATATTAGCTCGGGAAAACAAACACCACAAGACTCACCTTCTTTAATCTTCTCCAAAGCAGCAAACAGAGCCTTCCTTCTAGTATTCTTCAACCACTGTTCATCAAATAGCCAAAAATAACAAAAAGAAAATTGAATGAAAAGCTACCTTGATTTTTCGCACTCATCCTGGAAAGAAGTATACTTTTCCAATTTCATTTATTCCTTTTAATACTTAGGGCACTCCCTTTAGTGTCCCTAAATCCTAAAATTGGGGGTTTCAAATTTAGGGGTTTTTTGCATATCTTGATCTCAATTTTAGATTTTGAGGCATATGATTAAAATTTAGAGGTCAAAGCTAGTTAGAGCGTCCACACCAAATCTTTATGTACCATAGTTTCTCCCATTTAATTTCTCAAATTGGAAACCTGGTATCAAAAATGTCAAACATCAGTCTTTCTGTTTTATGAAATCTCCTGTTACAGAAAACTTCCAGGTGGGAAATACTAATCACGATGTCTCATTTGAACTACAAAATTTTAACACCACAACTATTAATCCCTAGTGTTTATTACCCCTACATTATATCTAATTACTTTAATATTTTTTTGAAGAAATTTTGTAAGAGGAAAAAAAAACAACGAACAATAGAAAGCATGCATTTAATTTAAAACGTAAAAATAAAAAAAAAATAATATATATATATAGTAACAACAAATGACCTTTCCGAAGCGGTGGATGGATCGTTCGACCATGAAACAGAGGAAGACCATGACAGTGGTGACGGACGCCACCGACCACGTGGGCGTCCCCTCCAGAGACCTCCCTTCCCTCATCACCACCCCCGCATTATTCTCCATTAATTTCCTACTCGCAAAGAGAATAAGAAACACAGAAAAAGCGAGAGCTGGAACGAGAACGAGCTATGGCTAGGACAGGACAGGCGCCAGGTCTCAACATCATTTGTTTCTACGTGTGCATGCATTATATAATATACTCACCTAATACATTTGTGTGTGCATATATATATATATGTATATATATGGATCTGAAATCTTGATTGCTGGGATAATTAAATTTTGAGCAACGTGATATATATTTAAAATTTTTTCTCAATTTTCTTATTTGCTGACACTGGCGTGGCAAAAGAATTTTAATTTAGATCATTCAGGTAAAATAATTAAAATCCAGCTACATTGAACTAGCATTATTTATCTTAAATTTTTGTTTGTTACTGATAGGGAGAGTATTTTAATCATGGATATGCGCTGGAATTGTTGCGCTTCATCTCGTTTTAGTTCAATCTTGCACATGACACCCCTTCTTTCCTCTCTCTCTCTCTCTCTCTCTCTTAAAATTTGTTTCCTTGACTTTGAATTGAATGTGAGAAAACCAACGACTATTTTGATTTTGAGCATCACACCAGCCACTAGCTTTTGAAATAGACATCTTATTTCTACAATTTCAGAAATCACTATTTAAAAATACACTCATCAATAGTAAATATATATAATAATATTTTTTTTGGCAAAATTTTGATAATTAGTAAGAGACAACGTTGTTTTCATTCTTTTCATTGAATCATTTGTAAGACATGAAAAAATTTATAACATGATTCTTTATTCCAACTTCAATATATGAAATGGGATATATTTCATTATTTTATTTGCAACTAATCATAAAATTTGTCCTTTTATTCAATACAATTATATTTTTGAAACTTATTAACATATAATGATACTTTATTTTTTGCAAAATTTTGAATCATTGGTAAGGAACAATGTTATTTTCAATTTTTCAATGACTCGTTTGTAATATGTGAAAAATTTTACAATAAGCTTTTCTATTCCAACTACAATATATGAAATGAGATATATTTCATACCAAATTTAATTATATTTTTAAAACTTATTAACATATAATAATATTTTTTATTTTATAAATTTTAAATCATTGGCTTGGAACAACCCTTTGTTCAATCTTTTCAATCTATCATTCGTAATATGTGATATATTTCATCACATTTCGTTATAGTTTATCACAATTTACTATAGTTCATCACAATTTATCATCGTTCATAACAATTCACTGCATTTTAATATTTAATCACAATTCATCTTCACAATATACTTCTCTATTCCATATTTAATACATGAAATGAAATATATTTCATTATTTTTCCTTATAGCTAATAATAAAAATTACACTACTATCCAACATAATTATATTTTAAAAAATTATTAATATATAATTATATTATTTATTTGCTAAATTTTGAATCATTAATGAGAAACAACGCTTTGTTTGTCATTTCAATCAGTCATTTTTAATATGTGATATATTTAATCACAATTCGTCACATATTATACATGATTCATTAAAACTTGTTACCCTATCCAACATGTTTATTATTAAAATAAGAAAATTGTACAACTTTTAGATTAAAAATATATAAAAGTACAATCCTTATCTACTTTTTAAATCTGTCTTTTGTGCATTTTAATCAAATGGTGATGAGCTCTCCACATGAACGATCAAATGGTTCATATAACCTGTACTGAGGTGATAGTTGGGCCTACCTGTACTGAAGTGTTGCCCGAGAGAGAGCGCGCGCCAGATTCACGTGTCCTTTAATTTCATTTTAACCCCTAAAGATTCACTTATTTTGATTAAATCCCCTATTATTTCGTTTATGTTTCATTTCACCCAATACACTGTCATTTTCCATTGCAAAAAGAGTTTAATTTGTTCCGCGACTAAAGCTCGGCAATGGTTTCAAGTTTTCTATTTCTCACTAATTGTGTCCACGAGTTTTTTCTAAATTTGTTTGTAAAGAATTTTTATTTCAGCAATAAATATGGATTGTATCTTCTGATGTTTTTATTATCTTTTTTCTGTCACAAAGTCTTATAATTTTTATACAGGTACGAAATAATGATTGCGAACATTTAATTACAATCTTTAGCTGTCAAATTAGTTTTTTTCTTTTAATAGAAAATGAGTTTTGTCAGTAGACACAGTTAGTATCCTTTTTGACCCAATACAACAGTGTTAATCCATTGCTTTAAAATATTTAATGCAACCAAAAATTCAGAGGTAAATGAAAGGAAATAAATGATATGATAAAATGGAACCCAGATAAAAGAATATGGGGTAAACAGAAACAAATGAAATAATATGCTTAAAATGTGTCTAAAGGGAAAGAATAGTGAGTATACTGTACGGTAAATCAATAGAATGATAGGAGCAAAGGTGAAAGTTTTGTGAAAGATTACGATAAAATGAAACAAGTGAAACAGTAGAGGGTTAAATAAAATTTTAGTAGAAAAAGAAAAGATGGGTGAAAATAAAAATTTGCTCAATGAAAAACGTATTTCAGCTAGGAAAAAACATGTCCAATATATAAATGCGTACATAACCCAATGAGTAAAGAATTTGTAAAAAGAGCTAAGGTGCTTTTTGGTTTTGTGTTTTAAGAAATCTGGTAACACTACTCTATGGTTAGAGAAGCAATCCCACCTAAAACCTTGCAGTTGCAGTTTCGACATGCCATTCCCCGTTTTCCTGCATAGGGGTTCCAATGAAACAAGATTGCGATGAAAAACACGCAAAAAACGTAAAGTACAATGTAACTCTATCTCCAACTTTGCGAAAATCATCAGTTTCCGTTCATATGGTAGGCTTTAATGATGATTCATTCGGCATACAACAATTCTCCAACCAAATCAGCTTAACAACAAGCCACCCGCAAAAGATAAGAAAATAAGGAAACTGAAACTGTGAATTTTATACAGGTATGATATGAACTATAACCCACAGTTTGTGTGTACTCAAATCCCAGACGCATTACACTCTTCGAGGAGTTTGAGGATGTTATGTTCGGGTGCGCTGATAGATGGTAGAATCATGCGCTTAGATGGGGGCTTTGGTTTGGGACGCGCTGGAGAATTGGACTCCATGGCGGGCCCCTCTTGCATCGCTGGCACGTCGCTACGCATTCGTGCGCTGGCAGATACTCGCTCCTTCCATATCCGGCCATCCTAATTATCGAAAAAAGAAACATGGATACATCAAATATATAGCATAAACTATTCACAAGCAATCAATGGGTACAGGAACTTGGATACGAGCTCCTTAATGCTATAGATGACAACGAAAAAATAAGACTGCGCCTTATGTTCACTATTTGTCAAGAATCCACCTCCTACATATCAAGAAGTCATGAACTCATGAAACTTCATCAAACCTAACGCAGTGTTTGAGAATACGAGGACTTGTATCAAAGATAATTTAAATTATTAATGTGTTCTAGTTCATGACTCCAAACATATTTATATGTTAGTGTGCAACTCGAGTAAACATCATGCTTAAAAGAAAAGTTTAATACCATAGCTAGATCAAAACAATCAATGAGCAATCATCCCTAGAAATCATCACATGATATGGAACTCAAATTCTTCCACAGACTACATTGAAATCGAAAACATTAACCAGTATAATGTCTCCATGGCATTGCCCTAATAACTAGTGTCCAATCCTTGTTGATTTAACCAAAAAAAAAAAAAAACTCAATCCAAACACATTGTAAGGTCTTACATATACGAACAAAGATTGATACACCTTATAATCAATCCTCACACAATTACATAAAAAGATATTTCAAATTGTGCATATATCAACCAAAGGAAGAAACACCTTTCCTTCACCTAGCTACATTAGCAACAATTAACTACATACAAGTAGCAGGAGCAAAGAGGAACACATTCACATACACAATAAATGATATACGCAACTAAAGGTGACATTTTGAGCTTACGTTTAGAATGGACGGTTCGGGTAGTGGGCACTGGATGGGTTGATCATTGTCAAAAGGTTCGGTAGGGTGCTCGAGTGGTTTAAACTCGGCAGCTAATTCAATACCATGAGTCACCGTAGCAGATGCTGTTGCAGCCTCGGCATTAGGGGCTATTGCTTCAATATCATTCTGTGGGCGAAAAATATAATAAGGCCCACAAAAAATAACAGCAACAATAACTAAAATGAGAACAAGAAGAAGAAATTGTCACTTAAATCTGACAGACAAAAACATAATTGAATTACATAAGATAACTTCACACTAAACTAAACAAGACTGAATTGTAATTTCCCAATTATGATCATAATACAAAATAGCATGGTACACCGAGTAGTCTTAAATGAATATATAACGAGAAGCAAAAGTAGATATTTGCACAAGCTCTTCCTTGTTAGATGATGAGAATGATTAGCAGCAATGAGAATAAGAGCTCAAATTTTGGAAACTAGAAGTAACTAAGAGATACAAAACCGAATAACCAAATTCATTTCTAAAAAAGAGTAACTTTTTCCCCCAACAAAAACTGCAAATGAAAATTAAAAACCCTCCACAGAAAAGCAATACCAAAATGAACACTAAAGAAAATAAAACTCAACCAATCTAACATTTGTGGCATAAATCTGAAGACAGCCCATATTAAACCATAAGGGCAAAACTTTATACACACCAGTGTGTACAAATTTGGTAATTTGGTACATATCAATAAATCACCATCCGTGTCTTACACTGTTAATAACTATGATAGATAGGATCAATGATGTTGCTAATAAATTTGGAAAACTGATCTCTTTACTAACCTTCATCATGCCAATGTTGGTACGTAGCAAATTTATACATACTGGTAAGTGGTAGTACAAAAACTCGGCCACAAGCCAAAATTTCCAATTGTTAATCATCAAGTTACCTCAGAAACTATGCAATTACTACAAGCCTAAGCTGTGAAACAACTAGTTATCTTGCCATTAAAAGATATTAATTTTCAAATTAAAAAAAAAAATAGATAATATGCATCCCAGATCCAGAAACAGATTAAATCATAGTTACCAGTAAACTCAGCTTGGCGCGGAAAACTCGCTTACCCATAAACTATTTCAGAAACTCTGCGTATCCGAAACTTGTACTAATATATGAAAACCCACAAAAATAAATAAAATTATTTGTTCAAATTAACAATTAGAAACAGATAGATTTATGTATGTGTAAATATAAAGAGTGGGAGGGAGGGAGAGAGAGACATACAAGTGAAGTTTGGATGTGACGGTGGCCGTTTCTGCTCGATGAAAACCTAGAAAAAAGACCCACCATTTTCTTTTAAAACCCAAATCCCTCTTTAGAATTTCTAGAGTGAGAAACAGAGGAAAAGGCTACGGAAGGAGACGACAAATGCAGCTTTGGGTAGTGGATTTCGTCTAGATTCTCATTTCCCCAATTCTGCAAATAAAGAATTTAATTAATTTAGTTGTATTTATGAAAATTGATGGGGAGTTGATTGCATGGGAGTTGGTGGAGACTTTATTGGTAGGTTGATTACATGGGAGTTGGTGGAGTTCTAAAACAGGTTGGTATATTTTTTATTTTTTGTCCTATATTTGTTTATATATTAGAGATAAAAATATATATATATATTAAAATATTAATTTATATTTTTATGTGTCACTATTTTTTTTTATTAGCAAGTATATAATAATATATCGAAAATTTATATATATATAAATATATGTATAAAATATATTGACAAAAGTCAAAGGATGGCTTAAGGCAAGTGGAGAATAAAGAAAGAAAAATGACATCATACACTTGATTGTTTGATATTGAGTTTTAGTTCCATATTTAGGTAGAAGATTAATGCATACAATTTAACATCAACAGAGTGTGTGTATGTATATATATATATATACATATATATGTATTATTATCGTACTAATAGACAAATTAAAGAGGCTAGAAATAAAATGAACAACAATAAATATATGTGGTTCAACTAACACTTCAGGGTTAGGCCTAATCCACAAAATAAAGATTAGTACCACTTTATTAACTTGGGTAGAGAAATAGTAATACAAACTTATTATTTATTCTTCTTCTCTTTCTCTCTCTGCTATTTTCTTTCAGTATTTTGCTATCTTATTTTTCTGCGTCATTTGTTGTAAACGGATGCATCATTTTATAGGTGAACACATGGGACAAGGGGTGGCGAGAATTCAATCGGCAGGCCCCATAATTGTATCCGTCACAATAATTTTGCACAGTAATTTTGAATTATTTATAATTATTTGCACAATAACTGCATAGTATCTTTGACTTTATAATACCCCATTGGATGATTAAGAATTATTCGATATTCAGATTTTATCTTCCCCTAATCTGAACACTCAGTTTTTCTTCCATATTTTGAAATTTTCGCAATCCTATATTGAATACCAGTTTCTGAAATGTTGACGGTAGAAGCGACTTCGTAAATAAATCTGTCAAATTTTCTTTAAATCGGATTTGTCTATTTTTATCTCACCGTCATTTTGAAGATAACGGGTATAGAAGAATTTGGGAGAACTGTGTTTGGTTATATCTCATTTTATATAGCCACCTTGAATTTGTATAATGCAAGCTATATTGTCTTCGTATAATAAAGTGAGAAAACCCTTGGTTGAACACAGTCCAGCCTTGTCTTGAATATAACGAATCATTGATCGCAACCAAATACATTCTCTAATGGCTTTATGAAGAATAAGAATCTCTAAATGATTTGACGAAGTAGCAGTCAAAATTTGGCCATCAAATAGCAGTGCCTCCATATGTAAAAATATAACTAGTTTGTGACTTGACATTGTGAGGAACAGATAGGTAGCCAGTATCTGCATATCCAATCAGTTG
>MKEJ01064316.1:0-24527 GCA_001753735.1 Embelia ribes
TTCCAATCAGGTGTTGTAGTAAATCTGAATAAGCAGTTTTTGATATTTCGAGTGGTGTTTTGACCCCTCTACACTTTGAAATAAATTTTGGGCTAAACATAAAAGTCGTAAATACATGAAATAACTTTCAACGCTATATCATGAACTCTAATCAGATTTATGATTTGAAAGATATTAATTTATTACCGAGACGATGTCACAGCTATGACTTAATGCAATCAACACTTAAAATTTCACCGAATCCAAATCTCGACTCCGCCACTCCATACACTTATCCACACTACTCTAAATCACTAATACACACGGCTCCACGTCTCGTTAACCACCACATTGTTCACACAAGACTTAAAATCTAATACAAACACAACAAACACCACTTCACGGCAAAATAAATACATAATAACAATATTATATCGGACTATATAATATTATTAAAATACGAAAAATTAACTTGAGAATTTCCGAGAGTTACAATGAATTTAGTAAACATATATAATAAATAACAAACACAAAACATACAAAAAACTATTGACAAATTCCTAAAATTAACAAACATTGATAACAAAATAATGAATGAGTAAATAACTAGATACTGATATGGCAAACATTATCCCGACAATCTAATTAACGATTTTGTATAAATTAGGCTTTTAAATCTAAAATTAAACACGACTAAATGTATATCACCAACTTGGATCTTTCATGTTAAATAAATACCTGATAACACTTCGATTGGCGGGCGGAGAGAAGGCAGTCGTGGAGGCGATCAACTACAGGTGGACATGACAACCTACAATAAATTCATCTAAATTACCATTTACAGAATATCCCAAAATATTAAATTAATAATCAATTTTATACTAATATAACTGAAACAAACTATCTATCTAATAATATAAATGATAACATAATCTGTAAACACAACATTAAAAATATTGTTGCCAAAACTAAAAATAACAATGAACAACCTCAATAACAATCCTAAATTCCTTTATCAATTTACGGCAAACATAAATTTAACAATAAAAAATAACAAACACAAAATATACAAACAACTATTTACACATCCTTAAAATTAACAAATATATATAACAATATAATGGAAGAGTAAACAATTAGATCATCACAACAGAGAGAGAAATGGTCTACGTGGTTGTGTGGAAATATTGTGGCGATCAGGTGGAAGGGGCTATGTGGTGGTATGGTGGAGATCTAGTGTGATCGAGCTATGTGGTGGTGCAATGGATAGGAAGCAGTGAGTTAGCCCTTTATTCGCTACTTCAATTTTTTGGATGACGATGAAGGAGATCGTCAGATTATATATTAATTTTTTTATTTTCAATTTAATTAATTAATTAATATGTGATTACAAAAACAAGACTAAAAGTTAGGAAGGGTAAAAGAGAAATAAAAATATATAGAATACCTCTGTACTTTTATTGCATAGGATAGATAGTCAGTTGATACTTGAGATCACATGCAACAAAAAACAAATTTAAATTATTCATGACTTTTTTAGGAAGACATCATCACTTGTTCATTGAGAAATTCTTCAAACCCATACTCTATTTTGGTTTGTTCCTATATAAAACATATTTCTTAATTTAAGATGAGATTAAAATTAATAGGCATAATTTATTAACACGCCATTAATGTGCATGTTATCAACAAACACATCTTTTCATATTATAAATTAAAAAAACAGAGGATTAATTTAACATTTTAATCATATTAACTAACATTTTCTTAGTATGTGTGAAAAAAAAGCCCATCAAATAGTGACAAATTAAGTATTTTTTCTTAATCCCAAAATCACGCATTAATCACCACGCATAGGCGGCTGAAGCTTACATTTATTATTCATCAATTTTAATAGTACAACATTCTGTAAATTGAAATAAAATTCACTCCACGCAATCAGGTAAACTTTATAATTTAAAGTTTTCAATTTTAATTAAACACTATATTTTTACTCAATTTTAATTTTTAATTAAATCCTCGAAAATTTATTCTGCTTGGCCAACGAAAGCCAAGGAATATGTGACACGTGTCGCGCTCAAAGCTAGCAACGTTGAACCTCCAAATTCCCATTCAACTCTCTCTCTCTCTCTCCCTCTCTCTCTCTGAACTGCGCGACTCCAATCGATGATGTATCGATCGGCGGGGAGGCGTTTGCTAGGGCTACCGTCACTGTATCGCCACCTCCGGCCTTCAATACCACCGGTGTCGTATATCTCTTCCACTCCTACTCCTCCTCCGCCTCCGCCTTCTGAGCCATTTTCTGATCAGAGCCCTAATTTCCCTTCATCATCGTCTTCGCAATCAACGGCGGAGGAAGAATATCGCCGCCGCGGCCGCTCTGAGTACCGTGACGAGCAGGCTCGCGTGCTCAGCGCCTCCCTTCGCCACGTGGTCCGTAAGCTCTATCGTGAGCTTTTATGTTTTTTTAATAATAAATTTTCTCTATTTCTAATAATTTTGAGGAAATGTTACTGTAGATTTGTGAGTGGAGAAAGTATTTACTTTTTCTCTATTAAAACATTAACTTTTTTTTAAAAAAAAAAAAACCAAAGCAATCAAATCTTCATTAAAATTAGTGTAAATATTCTTTTTATTTATTATGTGACGTGTGATTATTTGGATGATTTTTAACAATTTTTTAGGGCTGATGATGTTGGCAATTTCTAATATAGTGATTTGTGGTAAAAGAAATGGCTTTTTAGAGAGTGTGATTGAGAAATGAAATTAGAAAGACTGGTCTGAATGCTCTTAGTTTAGGCTAGTTTTTTCCCCCCATAAAGCTACATATAAAAAACCTAATTCATTTGAATCGATGGAAGTTTGGGCATCTTGAGTTTGTATCGGTCGTTTCGAAGTTGCGGCACTCAATCATATATATGTATGTATATACTGCAATATGTATTGCGGATATCATCGATTATAATTATCCTTAGGAACCATTAACCAACTGCAACCACGTCTGAGATTACGAAAAACCACCCGTGAAAAAATAATTACCAGTTGCGTAAACCGAACAAGAAGAATAAAAAAATTAAAAATATTTATCTGGGGTTAGCAAACCGATTTTTCTTCCATTCCTTTAATTATAATAGACTATTGAATTCCAAAAATACTCCACCGCACCACCTAGATTACCAAGGAGTTTTCCTCTACTCTACCCACCAACACCGCCTTTTAGTCTTCGATTTAAATCCATCTCACCTCTGTATGATTTTCCCCTTTAAAAACCGTTCAGCGAAACTCTCTCACAATTGTTTGAGCTGGGCAAAAGTAATAAAACTGATCTTACACAGGAATACACTTTCTAAGGAAGTAAAAATAGAGCACGAGGAAACTTGGCACAAATTGCAACGGAAACCCAGTTGTTGGAAAATGAATAGCATGCATAAAAGTTGTGGGGTTTTTTTAGTGCATGCATAAAGATTTTCTGAGTTTTGCAGAACATTGTGGTTGGAGTTTGTGTAAATCTTGAAACAAAAAGTAAATTATGTTTGGACTTTTAACAAACTATGATATAGTTAGGTCTGGTACTTGAGTAAACGTGCGTGAATCTTTGGGGTTCCTGCTATAAGTTTTGCAAGTTGCATGGAACATTTACTGAAATTTCATACTGATTAACCAATCTAGTGGAAGGCTCACACTGTAATATTTGCCCTTGTGCTTCATCTGGTAATACGAGGGTGGTTTCTGAGTTACAGTTACTTGATTTGATTTGCCTAGGAAAAATTATGTGCCTTTTACGAAGAGCAATTTCAAATATAGCAGGGCTTAAATAGGTTTTATGTTGGCTTGCAGCCCACGATGGGTTGGACTGAAGCAGCCATGATTGCGGGTGCACGAGAAGCTGGTGTTTCTCCTTCAATTGTTGGCTCCTTGCCTAGGAAAGAAGCTGCACTAGTGGAGGTATACTTGCCCTTCTTTTGACGTCATCGTCGTCGATCACACCTTCGTTTCGATTTGGGTAGTAGATACAATGTTTGATTTGTTGAACCATGATAACGATGAAAGTTCAAGTAATATAGTAACTAAGAATACGGCCTTGATTTGCATTTGCATAGCCAGCTCACCGGCTTTGCTTTCTGATGATTATTATCTTGTTTCCATGTGTTCAGTTTTTCATGGATGAGTGCTTACAGAAGCTAATTGCTACAATTGATTCGGATCAAAGTCTAAAGGACTTGATACCTAGTGAGCGCATTTCAAAGCTTGTTAGGATTCGTTTGGAAATGCTGGCTCCCTTCATTTCTAAATGGGCTCAAGCACTTAGTATTCAGGTGTCAATATAGTAACTCATGCAATTAAGTGTTTCAAATATCCCCATTTTATATCGTGAAGAAAATATATGTGAACAATTGTTTCACAGGCGCAACCGCAAAACATACCGGCAAGTTTTAAGCAGCGAGCTATGCTAGTAGATGAAATTTGGCATGCTGCTGGGGATGAGGGTACTGATATTGATTGGTATACCAAACGTACTGTGCTTGGAGCAATATACTCGACAACTGAAGTGTATATGCTAACTGATAGCTCCCCAGGTATATTTTCTTTTCAAGGTATTTGCACAATGTGGCTTTTGGTCCGGAGATATACTGCCCTGCCATTTTATATTCTGCTAATTTGGCGTGGAGCTTGTTATTCCGCAGTCCCTATTATCGATTATGTTATTAAATGGTGATTAATCATTAGTTTGAATTAGATAAGAAAATATTCACTTTTTTTGTTTTGAAGCTCAAGTCCTTGCTTTATTTCTCTCAATGTATATATGCAAGAAAAAAAGGAAAGAAATGGAAAAGGAGCTAAAAGATGAATGCTTGTTCTGATATAATTTTGACCCATTGAACTCTTGCAGATTTTTGTGACACATGGACATTTTTAGACAACCGGGTAAAAGATGCTTTTGATCTTAAAAAGTCTTTCCAAGAGGTATTCTACAACATTGCTGCCACGGTGTCTTCATCGTTTTCCCTCTATTATTAGCATTTGTAGAAAGTCGAAAGTTTTGATTTTTTGATGATGGTGGAAATTTTGCAGGCAAAGTATTTGGCTGAAGCTGTAGGTGCAGGGATGGGCAGCTCTCTGGAAGGACTCGTGAAGAATGTTTTTCAGCGCTAAACACCACTAGCTTGACAAAGCCAGATAGTAAACATAGATACATTCTGTAGAATCCGGAATAATTACTCCCTCTATCCTCCCAGTCCTTGTTTGATATGTTTTTTAATTCAAGCGAAAGCGCCATTTCTATATTTTTTTCCTGGGTTTACCTGGATTAGTTTTTGTATCCATTGGGATTTCATGTGTATGTCGGAGACTCCATAAATTTTATTATTCTTGGTAGTATGTTGTTGACTGTTATACCTTTTTTTTTTTTTATCCGAAGTTAATTGAATTAGAAGTTTGATTTCATTTTTATCGTATTAGACAGAATCAGAAGTATGTGAAATTTGGATTAATCTCAGAAAAGTATACATTTCCATGGCGCATCACCAAACTTGGCTAATTAAAATAATATTATTGTAATGGAATTCAGTTTTTTATCCACGACCGATCTGATATTTTTCTTATTTATAGTAAATAAGAAAGGGTTTCTACCTTTTAAATGTGGTGCTTCTATTCCGTTTAATGTGAAAGTCGAACAACAAACAAGAAAGTCTATTCGCACCCTTTGGATGAAAATATTAATTGTCCAGATTAAAATATTTGGGAACTGCAGGTCAAGGGTCCTGCATCCCCAAGTGTAAGCACACACTTCTACATTTTGCACTTCAGTGACTCTTTTTGCGCCTATTCGATTGTGTTTTGGTCTAAGCTTCGCTATTACTATTCTATTAGGGCTCTTAAAAGGATTTCCCATTTTGAAATGTTTGAATGAAAACTTTTGGTAAATTAGTTAGAAGCCTGGAGAAAAAAGGAAGCAAAACAATTGGGTTTTTTGCAATTTTGGATTTGGTGGAGTTATATTACGTAAATTGTGCATCGACAGAAAAAATTACCAATATAGTACACCGTATTATGTTCGTCGTTGCTAATGGTGAACATTTGAAAATAATGCATATTGTTCGCTATTAATAATGACAAGCAATATATATATATATATATATATATATATTTTAAACTTTTTTTTAGTAGCGAAAATTAATTTGTGTTGTTGCGAAAATAATATATATATATATTTTTTAAGTTTGTCACTACCCATGACGATTGTGGAACATGGCGAACATAATGCGGTGCACCATATTGGTAATTTTTTCTGTTGATGCACAATTTACGCAATTTTGCTTCCACGTAAACCAAAATTGCAAAAAAACCCCAAAACAATTAGTTTGCAGCCTCCGGAAAAAGAGAAAAAAAACGGAAAATAGGATCACTTGAAAAATGCCAAAAACTAGTCAAATGCTTGCGATATATGAATTCTAATATATAAACTATAATTGAAAATTAAGGCTAGACAGGTTGTGCACAATAAAATAAAATGGCAACTTTTAAATTTATTTTTAGAAAAAACTTCCTAACTTTTCGTTCTTCATATTAATGGGTATATAAGTGCAGAAAATAACGTGTAGAAATTGTAGAAAACTTGCATTGCATTATTGTACGGTGATCTTTAAATAGTGATGAGTCACAGCAAGGGACTAATTTGACATACCACAGTTCCCTGGGACATGCGCGGGCAATGCAAGGGAAATTATGGGGATCAATCTTGTAATTCTAGCACAAATAGTTGAAGTCTGTGGACTATAAATACACAGTTAACCTTTTCTGTTTAAATTGAGTACTTGATTTGATCGTATTTTCCTCAAATACCATACTTGCTTGAGAGTCGGAGGTTCTGCTTGTGCTCGATCACCCGCACTTTCGTTTGCGCTTTGAAAATGTGAAGGAGACCTCAGTTGTAATATATGACACTTTGGATGCGGACGAGGTTTTTTAATTGGCAAAAAACTAGTTCGTTTCTCACTTACTCCGAATAAGGATATTATTACTCCTGTATAAAAATTAAAACAACACATGTATTTATACTCCTATATTATTATATATGCGTAAATCATTTTATTTTGAGTTTTTATTATATATGCACTTGTCATCATACAGATACCAGGGAAGTCAATCTTCATCATCACAATGATGATATAATAAAGTTAGAATAGAGAGGAGAAACAATCAAGAAGATGACAAGTTCAGATTCAGTTAAATCGTCACAGATAGCAGCAAAATTGAATCTTAAGCCTCACCCTGAAGGCGGCTTCTTCTGTGAAACCCTCAGGGACACTTCCATCCTCCTCTCCAAATCTCAGCTCCCCCCTCAATGTTAAGTTTTTTATTTCATTCATTCATTCTTATTATTATTTATTATTTTTCACCTAATTTAAGTTTTTATCTCACCCAATTTAAGTTTATGTATCAGTTGATTCTTTGTTTGAAGGAGATGGCTATTAGGCTCCATTTCCAGTTCTCTTGAAAGTGATATTTGCGATGTTGAAAGTAATAACTTGAATTTCTTTAGGTTTTGTGACTTGTGGGTTATGGGTTTGTGCCCTTGGAAATAATCTATTTGTTTGTCACAGGTATGGCTACTTGCATCAGACCAATAGTGTGAGACCTTTCTGCACTGGATTATCTATATATATCTAACTCTATTATTATTATTATTATTATTATTATTATTATTATTATATATACAAATTGATGCTTAACCTCACACCAATGCCTTGAGTAACTCGTTGTCTAAATCTTAGAAATTAAACCAAGGGAATGATCTTAACATTGGATCCAAATAAGGATCAATCCCATTTTAAATTGGGTCTTGGTACAGTGCTTCCCTTGAACTAGGAGAACACTGTTCATCCTTTTTTTCTTCTTCTTTGGGTTTCTCATATCTCAGCCTCAATTTTGGACTTTTTGGTGGAGGATTAAAATTTAAGGGTAAAAAATAAGGAGAGACTGGTGGGAATACCCTTAATATGATGAATTGCTCAAGTTGCTTGGCAAATTTTCAAGTGAGGGATTGAAATAAATTCCATGCTCCAAAACCTAGCGTTTGATCAACTGCAAAATTGCTAGACCCTGCAATATTTAATTGATTTTCCACTGACTCATTTACTGCATGACCCTGCAGTTGTGTGGTTTTAATTAATTTGGAGTGTGTTTTTGGAGCTTGAAATTATTTCCAATTGGTTAAAGGTTTTTTTTTTTTTTTGACAATATTCGCCTTAGTGTTCGATCTGGTATATGGTGGTTTTTTCTGGTTTATCTCAAGACTTAAAATCTGTTAAGAGATTGTAAAAAGGATTACACTTTTTTATCTTGCACACCAGTGAGGCCTGTTTGGTTGGTAAATAAGCATAATTATGTTTTAATTGAGTGACGGTGAGACTTTGACTAGAAATTCTGTCTGCTGTGATTATATTTTAATTGAGTAACAGTGAGACTTTAACTAGAAATTTAGTTTGCTTTGGTCCCATGTTAGATTGGAAGCCACCTGTCTCATTTGAAAACTTGGATTACTAGAGAGAATTTCATGATTGTTCTTACCATTGTAAACACGGTTAATTTTTTGAAGTATATAAAATAGTGGACAACACGATTTTTATGTCCACTCTTGAGGGCTTCTTTGAACACTTGCAGAGGGGTTTCTTTTTCCTCTCTGTCCATAACTTAGATTGTACCTTTTGGTAATCTTTGTTCGACATATCCAGCTTGTGTTTTGTGCATATAATCAACACAAGGGGAATGAATCAAATGGTTATTTTGCTTGTAAATCACACCTTATATGAAACTGTTCATATCGGGTTTATCCTTCAAAATCACTTATCAGATCTACTTCGTTACAATTGTATATTCGGGTGTATGCAGATAAGGTTGATCGTCCTGTAAGCACGTGCATCTACTTCTTGCTACCTTCAGGCAGTGTATCTCATCTTCACCGTATACCATGTACCGAGACCTGGCACTTTTACATGGGGGAACCAATCACGGTACCATCTTCAACACCCCATCATTATCTTTAGCCCTAATCCCATTATCGGTTGTTCCATCATAACCACCCATCGAGCATACACCATAGTTTTAGTACTTTTAACGTTCAGCAATCTAGAGATAAATCACAAACTTCAACAGTTAATACAAAAAACTTTCTTTCATGTTTATAATTTTAAGTATCAACTAATAGTATTGAGGGTGGGCTTGGGGCAGCCGGTGAGGTTACTTGTTACATGCCATCTTGGAAGTCAATGGCTCAAACCCTGGGAAAAAAGCTCCGGTGTAATATTGTGTACATTAATCCTTTAATGAATTAAGCATTGCTTTCATGACAGAGGAGAAAAGGGATTCCTTAAAAATGTTGTTCCAAAAAAAAAAAAAAATCATTTTCCATTACGTTTTTCTAGGATGAACCTTTTTGGCAAACATAGTGTGGGTGTCTTCTTGCGAAGTACGTACGGATCTCCAACACATAAGACTTATACCTGAACTGGACACTTGTTCTCAATCTCGAGTTAATATTGAATACTTGCTTTGAGAAAGTGAAGAGCAAAATATCTTTTAATATTCAAATGTTGTTTACGTATCTTCCAGTTTTAGATTTTCAAAGGACGCTGAGTGTTTACTCATCGGAAAGAAAAGACAAGACAGTTTTATTTCTTTCCAATGCATCATATCGGCTTTAATTTCAGGTGATGGAATTGAATGACGAAGATGGAACCGTCAAGTTAACTTGCCTCGGGCCCAATCCCCTCGAAGAAGACCAGCACGTGCAGTATACTGTCCCTCCCAATGTGTGGTTCGGTGCATTTCCAACGCGTGATATCGATATAAATGCTGAAAAAGGAGCAGTTAAAACTGCCCCAAGAGATGCGGAGGTCCACTTTTCGTTGGTGGGGTGCACCTGCGCTCCGGCTTTCCAGTTCGATGATTTTGAGCAGGCAAAACGATCTGAACTCGTTTCCAAATATCCGAAACACGAAGCCCTAATTAATTTGCTCACTTTTGATGAGTAAAGTGATGGAACTTGTTGATTGCTGCTGTCACGAGCATACATGGAGTTCCATCTGCAGTACGTGATCAATCTTCAGGTGTTTGAGAACTAACTCAGGTTTGTTCTTTTGCATTTCCATTGTGTACCCTGATATACTGTGCAATAAATTTGGTGTTTTCTCAATGACATTGCTCGGTATGTATTGGTGTGTGTGTGTACAATATGATCCGCTCTCACTGAATAAAGAAAGTTTGCATTTTGATGTGGATAATGCTCGTCTTTTATAAGTGTGTTTGTAGATTATATATTCACTTGTTGAGCTACACATGATGAGAATTCGATGTAGGTATTAGAGAATAGCATTTAGAAGATCCAAATTTCTCATGAAACATCCCTCATACGAGATTGATAATGAACAACAAAGAGTTCCTTGCATCGGATGAAAACCAATGTAGTGATACACTGCCCAACCTTCTTGACCAGAGTTATGATAACTGATACCCTGTTATCAAACTTTCTGATTTTCTGTTTTTTGTTTATATTTCAAGAACTTGAAAACTGGCGATGAAAACTTGATATGTTGAAGAGAGTCGAGAGAGACAAAAAGAAAGAAAAGAACGAGTGAGACTAAAAGATAGAAGGGAACGCCACAAACTTCTGAAAATGATGAATTAGCCTTAAAACAATAATCTCTAATCAAAATCTGGAAGTTCCATTCTCTTTCTCATCGAGCCTTTCAAATCCATAGCTTCCCTTTCTGCTTTCTGTGCCTGAAGAGTTAAAAACATCATATGATTTAGCAAAATAATTTTAAAAAAACACAGTAAATATAATTTCTCTGTCAACTAATTTCATGAAACATGTGTCCCTTGAACCGTTCACTTCTTATCAAGTAAGATATTCTGATATATTTAAAATATACCCTTTTTATCTCCTCCGCTGAAACTTGAATCATATGTGATGGTAGCTCATCTGCAGCCTGTTCCTACACAGTAATTAAGAAAATTGAATAATAAAACTAATTTCTTTTCTCTTACTGCTAAACTAAGAATTGCACTTGAGTCTTTAAAACAAAGGTAATAGAGAATGTATACCAGCTCTCCTAAGAAAACAACATTTTCGCCCCTAATTATGTATAGACCCAAAGGAATATCAGAATAAAGATATCCAACGATGACCCGCTCACATGCTGCTTCTAACACAATATTTGCTGTGAAAAATTGAAGGAACTTCAGTGAATTTCTAGTAATTTCCCCCCCCCTAATTTCTTTTCTTTTTTCTTTTATTGTTTTTCTGAAGAACTACAGAGAGAATTTTAGGAAGTGGGGAATTTACCATATTGATCAAAGGAACGGAGAATCCCCAAGAGTTCCCGCCCATCACGCAACAAAAGCACTAGTTTTTCTGTATAACGGATAGACATTGAAGAGCTGAGCTTTTAGCAATAGAGTAATCGAGATTTAGCTATACATGTATTGTAGTTTCAACAGAACCAATAATTGATCTTCAGTGATGACAATTCTAGCTTGTGAAGCTACACGTATGTTGGAAGTTTATGGCGTGTTTGGTTGTGATATCAAATTTTTAATGGAACAACAATAACATTAGGAACAATTTTGTTTTCATATCATGTCTCCCTTTTTCTGGAAGAAAACGATTAGGAACCCAGGAAATAAAATTACTAGCCTGTGCACCTACTGTCAAGATAGCCTGCTAGTGAACTTGAAAGAAAGTTGTCCTTGGGACCTGGCCAGGACATGATCCCTTATCTTTTTCTTGTACGATTTGTAAGACACCTAAACCTTTTATTTTGAAAACTCTTCAGCCAGAGTCACACCTTGCATACCCATTGTTTCAAAAAACGAGAAGCTGAAGTTTTATAGCTCAAAAGTTACTTATATAGCACTAGACAGAACCATGCATTTGGGGACACCACATATAAAAGTCCATTTTCTAAAATTTAAAAGCTAGCTTAGCTTTTTGGTCGGTGACTTTGGAGGGAAAAAGATTCTATTTTTTTTTGCTATATGTCTCATCATGCTCCCCCTAGCACATTGATTTATGAAATATAGATATTGAATTTGTTTGTATGATATTGTCCATGCTGCGTTAAAAACAACCCCATGCCGCAATTTTGTTTGGTTTGGATTTTGACAGCATATTTATAATGTAAATTTTCAATATACAAGAATGTTGAAAGTAAATAAACTGTGTTTAGGTTGGTTTTGAGTTAATTGTCTACTATCCAATGATTATACCCTCTGAAAGTTTCCAAACTTAGAATCATAATTCTAAAACGAATGTTCCTTTTCCTAAATTTTTCCAACCATGACTATGCAATTATGCACCTTGGGGATGAAAGTTCTTTTCTTTCTTTCTATCTATCTTTTTTTTTCCTTCCTTTTTAAGAAACTCAGGGACCAGGCTTTAATAATTGAAATTATTTGGGTTGGTAATTTAATTGAACTGATTCTATTATTCTATAATCAATACAACAAGGTTTTAGAATCCATATAAGATGTTTACCTCCTTTTTTTATCTTTAAGGGATAGATTAAAACATGATCTTGATCAGTTCAATGCTACTAATCAGATGTTGGGTGACATCCACAGAAGAGTATATAACACAAAGGGTATGTGTCTAATGTTTGTTGCATTTTACCCAAATATAGGCACAAGTCAGCATTTGAAAATGGTGGTTAATTTAGCTGTTTAATTTGTTTAAATTATATCCATTACATTAGCCTGCAATTCATCATTCTACTGAATGCTTCAGTTTTGATTTTCGAAACACATAATTTTATAACTTGTCAAGATATGGATCATAGTATGAAAAGGGAGAAGTTTCAAGATACGATGAAGTCACACTTGGTTATATGAGTGCATTTTGAGTTCTTTAAGTTAGTGATTATAACGAAAAGCAACTTTACATGTATTATTTCCAATGTAGATGATTATTCTAATTCTGTGACACCGAAATTATTGTGAATGGATACTTTTGCTCAATCCATGCATCTTTTGAAATGAGTAATCTTTTAAAAGAAGTGCTTGCTTTCCTTTTTTTTCAAAAGCCAAAGCAGAGAACATCATTCATGATTTTTGCTACGTATTTTATATGTTCCTCGGTATTTCATGTGTGAAATGACGAGGCATGTTTTGTAGAAGTAGTTGCTTTTACTCTTAAATAATATAAAGAGTAGAGAAAGAAAATTCTTATTGATTGTTGTGAATTACATCGAGAATGACTCTTTATATATGTAAGAGTCTTAACCATTAAGGAAATAACAACCTAAATTAAATAGGAAATAAATAATATATAAGTAAATCTAAATAATAAAAAATTGATCATTCTATAAACTAGATCTAATTTAGATATTCTTCAACTAAATTACTTTGACTCCAATCTCTACTTCTAATACCTTGTCGTCGAGTTGGAGTGTGAAGAGACGTAATACCTAATTTAGACACGAGATGATGAAATGCTCGACTCTCAATGCCTTAGTAAAAACATTAGCTTGCTAGTTGGCGGAAGCAATATGACGAAGATCAAGCACACCTTGAAGAAATTTGTCACGAACGATGTGGCAATTGATGTCAATGTGTTTTGTGCATTCATGAAACATCAGATTTTGGGCAATGTGAATTGCTAATTTGTTGTCACAAAAGAAAGGTGCTGCTATTTTATAACACACCTCAAGATTAGTGAGCAAGGAGCGAATCCATGTTAATTCACAAGAGGTTGAAGCCATAGCTTGATATTCAATCTCAGTAGAATAGCGTGAGACAACAAACTTTTTTTTTTTTGTACGCCAAGAAACAAGATTATTACCCAATAAAAGAACATAACTACTAGTAGAGCTTCGTGTGGTGGGATAGCTTGCCCAATCGGAGTCAATATGGCAGTGAGAGCAAGATTGTTGGTAGTAGTGGAGTCAATAAGGAAAATATTTGACCGTAGCGTTAAAGTGATTATGGGCCATATTTACGAAACAAAAACAAAAAAACTCTAACTTAGCAAACACATCAGACTTGAAAATTTAATAAATAAACACATGTATTTCGCGTACAATCATAAACAATAGTAAAGATATAATGAGCACTACGTGTGGTACCCACCCCAAATGTCAACAAAAATACGAAAAAATGAATTTTACTTCTACAATCAATTGAATCAAAGGGAACTGTGTGTGTTTATCTCTTAGATAAGCATCACAAGGGTGATTGTTAAAGTTTTTATTGACGGAAACAAAACTAGGCAAACTAGAATATATAGGATGAGCCAAACGACGATGCCAAAAAAAAAAAAAGGTTTCATCTATAGGGACTACTAAAGCTTTAGAAGGTTTGGTTCGAAGATAGTAGAGTCCATGGTGTATTTCATCAACTCTAATCACAACCTTCAATGTTCGGTCTTGAAAAACGACAAAACAATGGGAAAAAGGTGACAACACAATTTAGTGACTCAGTAACTCTTTGAATGGACAAAAAATTGTATTTAAAAGTTGGCACATGATAAATGTTAGCTAATGGAATGGATAGTGTAAGAACAATATCACCTATATGAAATATCAAGTGTGAGAAATCTGAAGTAGATACAACTGGAAATTTTTATTAGAGGTTACAAAAGTTTTAAAAAATGATAGGTTTGGCGTCATATGATTTGACGCCTCACTATCTAACTATCTAAAATTCAATTAGCATCAACTGAATTAGGTTCGAAGGTAGAAGTAAAAAAGTAGATGGATTGTCAAAATCACGCGCTTGATTGGTCTCATCAAGGGATGGACGGGAATTATTGGCAGAACGTGGAAAATATTGTAAGGAAACATCATTTATGAGTTTTTGGATTTTGGTTTGGAAATCTTCAGTTTTGGGATCAGTTTTGTCGGCTTGGGGGTTGGTTGATGTAGCCATACTCGGCTATGGTGGTGGCCGGATTTCTTAGAAAAAATTTGTGGGATCGGTATGCTCTGATACCATATTAAATAACATAACTAGTAGAGAAAGAGACTTCTTATTGATTGTTGTTAATTACATCGAGAATGACTCTTTATATATGTAAGAGTCTTAACCATTAAGGAAATAACAACCTAAATTAAATAGGAAATAAATAATATATAAGTAAATCTAAATAATAAAAAATTGATCATTCTATAAACTAGATCTAATTTAGATATTCTTCAACTAAATTACTTTGACTCCAATCTCTACTTCTAATACCTTGTCGTCGAGTTGGAGTGTGAAGAGACGTAATACCTAATTTAGACACGAGATGATGAAATGCTCGACTCTCAATGCCTTAGTAAAAACATTAGCTTGCTAGTTGGCGGAAGCAATATGACGAAGATCAAGCACACCTTGAAGAAATTTGTCACGAACGATGTGGCAATTGATGTCAATGTGTTTTGTGCATTCATGAAACATCAGATTTTGGGCAATGTGAATTGCTAATTTGTTGTCACAAAAGAAAGGTGCTGCTATTTTATAACACACCTCAAGATTAGTGAGCAAGGAGCGAATCCATGTTAATTCACAAGAGGTTGAAGCCATAGCTTGATATTCAATCTCAGTAGAATAGCGTGAGACAACAAACTTTTTTTTTTTTGTACGCCAAGAAACAAGATTATTACCCAATAAAAGAACATAACTACTAGTAGAGCTTCGTGTGGTGGGATAGCTTGCCCAATCGGAGTCAATATGGCAGTGAGAGCAAGATTGTTGGTAGTAGTGGAGTCAATAAGGAAAATATTTGACCGTAGCGTTAAAGTGATTATGGGCCATATTTACGAAACAAAAACAAAAAAACTCTAACTTAGCAAACACATCAGACTTGAAAATTTAATAAATAAACACATGTATTTCGCGTACAATCATAAACAATAGTAAAGATATAATGAGCACTACGTGTGGTACCCACCCCAAATGTCAACAAAAATACGAAAAAATGAATTTTACTTCTACAATCAATTGAATCAAAGGGAACTGTGTGTGTTTATCTCTTAGATAAGCATCACAAGGGTGATTGTTAAAGTTTTTATTGACGGAAACAAAACTAGGCAAACTAGAATATATAGGATGAGCCAAACGACGATGCCAAAAAAAAAAAAAGGTTTCATCTATAGGGACTACTAAAGCTTTAGAAGGTTTGGTTCGAAGATAGTAGAGTCCATGGTGTATTTCATCAACTCTAATCACAACCTTCAATGTTCGGTCTTGAAAAACGACAAAACAATGGGAAAAAGGTGACAACACAATTTAGTGACTCAGTAACTCTTTGAATGGACAAAAAGTTATATTTAAAAGTTGGCACATGATAAATGTTAGCTAATGGAATGGATAGTGTAAGAACAATATCACCTATATGAAATATCAAGTGTGAGAAATCTGAAGTAGATACAACTGGAAATTTTTATTAGAGGTTACAAAAGTTTTAAAAAATGATAGGTTTGGCGTCATATGATTTGACGCCTCACTATCTAACTATCTAAAATTCAATTAGCATCAACTGAATTAGGTTCGAAGGTAGAAGTAAAAAAGTAGATGGATTGTCAAAATCACGCGCTTGATTGGTCTCATCAAGGGATGGACGGGAATTATTGGCAGAACGTGGAAAATATTGTAAGGAAACATCATTTATGAGTTTTTGGATTTTGGTTTGGAAATCTTCAGTTTTGGGATCAGTTTTGTCGGCTTGGGGGTTGGTTGATGTAGCCATACTCGGCTATGGTGGTGGCCGGATTTCTTAGAAAAAATTTGTGGGATCGGTATGCTCTGATACCATATTAAATAACATAACTAGTAGAGAAAGAGACTTCTTATTGATTGTTGTTAATTACATCGAGAATGACTCTTTATACAAGCAAAAGTTGTAACCAATAAGGATATAACAACCTAAACTAAATACGAAATAAATCATAACTAATAAATCTAAATAATAGGAAATTGATCATTTTAGAAACCAAAGCTTGTGTGTATTTGGCTAAAAAAGCTAGCTTTCAAGTTGATATATATTTTTTTTTTATCTATTTTGACCTAAAAAATTAGAAACTTCAAGCTAGACACACCTAACTTGTTTTTTAATCTAAAAAAACTAGCTTTTCTAGGCTAAAATTTGTAAACTAATTGAACACCAAGTAACTCTCAAGATTCTTTCTATGTGATTTGAAATATGCTATACAATTCTTATACGAAAACAACAATCAACGAAGACAACAATCAACATTTTTATGATTTATTTGGAAAATCAAAACTTGACAGCATCAGGAAATGGTGATCCATTCCCGGCTCAGGGAGAAAAAGGTTGTTTCCAAGAAAAGCTAATGTAAGGTACAAATCCGTCATTAATTTATATTCTCTTGTTGCCTAATCCATAATTCGCATTAAGGCTTTATTATTCCCTTTGACCCTCACCGAGAAAGCATAATAAAATCCGATGCACTTGATCACAAGCTACCCCATTTTCACATGCTAAAAAATGTTTAATCTTCTTTAGTACCCTTTTGAGTTCCTCGTAAATGTCTTCGTTCATGAACCTGTATCGAAAAAGGAACAACCATAATTGAATGAGAAAAAATAAGCAAGTTAAAATCAAAATCATCTTCCTTCCATCTTGTTACTCTCCCTGACAATGAGATACAAGCTCACGTATATAAATTGCAGTGTCGAGTTCTCGTTGTGAGATGAAGCGTGAAGGGAGCACGAGGCACAGAGAGGGAAAAAAATCTAAAGCCGCTTAAAGCTAAGCAACTGAAGGTGTAAAAATAACTTTTTAAGAACAGGGGAATCACCATATAATATGTACTTACCAAGGTATGGTATCAGAGCAGGCATAAGATGACAATCATATCTCCAGAACAATAACTGCAACCATTGAATAGTTTCATTAAACACCAACAAAATTATATGGCTAATAGCTATATAGAATGTGTATAATATTGTTAATTATCACAAGTACACACAAAATAAATATAAAACTTACAATCAGAGTCTGTTTTAACCCATTTGCTTCCATCATTTTCAGCATCAAACATTTCACCATCACTATTCGAATTATTTAATTGATTGGTCTCCAAGTATTTCTTTGTAGTAGCTTTTGGGTTAGAGTTTTGGGGATATATTTTCTTATGCAGTACAGCCCTTAAAATCTGCAATTAACACCCATTAAAACCCAAAATGAAAATAAATGAAAAAATTTAAATTATAAGTTAAGAATTAGATTAGCTCTTTGTATGTATGTATACCTTCTCCATTCTGGACGTATCAGGAATTGGATCTCTTAAGCTAGGAGTAGGAGTAAAACTGCTGCGACATATTAATATCTTCTTGAGAATAAACGACAAGGATTTTTTCCCAATAGAACCCCTCGTTTGATCTGTAAGAATATCCTTTTCTTGATTAAGAACTACATTCATATTCCGCTCAAGCCTACCAATTATGTCATCTTCATTATTATGAGTTTCCAATAATCCTTCTCCTTGTTGTTTATCTAATACTTGTGTTATCTCTTTCTGAAGTTCGTTCACTTCCTCGGGAGTGATGTCTTGTAGATGATCTTCGTAGGTTAAGTGGGTCTCTCCAAGATGGCATTTTTCCGATTCTTGTTTTAAATTGGTGTCATTTCCAAATGTGCCAATCGCAAGCAATCCGTGAGGCCAGTCACTAAACTCTTCTCTTTCAGAGTCTTGCCGTGGGTAATCTGTTTTTGAAAATATGTTAGAGAGTAGGGTCTACGTCATGGAGGTTCTTTTATTTTTCACAAAATCAAATAATTAGTAGTCACCATAATTAGGGTCACCAACCCTTAAAGACTGAACGGTGAGAAAATGTGGCTAACGGATTGATTTCTAAAATTAGGAAGTTGGTGCATAAATTAGGAGCAAGTAAAAGTGAAGGTTACAAAATGTAATTTCAGAAATAAGAATTGAGTTTAATGTTTGCTACTTTTCTTTGTTAGTTATCACTACAACCTAAGAACAACATTAACTCGTACAAACCTAAAAGGACAAACTAAATTAAACTTCACAAATGTTTGTGAAAGAAAAGAGGAAGATATGGAAGTTGCTTACTAGTGTTAGCTGCAGCCGAGTTTTTCTTTTTGACCTCTTGTTTACCAGTGAGTTTGCTATTCATCCAATTAAAAATCTGCAACAAAAAACTATTTAGAAACACAGATGCATGTATTTAGAACTACACATGTATTTATAAGTCTATGATTTTTGTGTTTGCTAAAGATTTGGCTACAATGAGTTGAGTCATAGGCTGTGTCAAGCGGATATCTTTATACATGTCAAAAAAATGCTAGCATCTGACACTGATTTTGGCATGACATCCTCCAACCGATGCCTGCCACGCCGTTAGGGCTAGTGACGTGGCAAAAATAGGTCGAAACTTGTCCCAAAGACAATGTATGACACGCATATCAATTTTGTTCTGTTACAGTTTTTAAGTAAAAAAGGTAACTTTTTCTTATTAAGAAAAAAAGTATATGCATCAAGATTAAAGTTTCTAACTTTTTAGGTCAAACAACAAAAACTTTAGTTCAAAGTTGATTAGTTAAAAGCACATTAGCTTTTAAGAAGAAAAGCAGAAGACTTTTAGTTTAAAAGCCTTAGCTAAACAAGCCGTTCATTAGTGTTAACACCACAAAGGGTTACCCAATAGAATACACTTACTTTCATCTTGAACGAGTAGTATTTTGAGAGCTCCACTTCAATGCTCAAGATAGTTGTAGAGAACTTATGTACTCAACCACAAGTCTCTTGAGCCAAAATAAAGCTATTTTTTCAAGTGTTAAATAGAGAAGGGTATAAGATATTCCACAGCCAAGCTGGTTGCTAGTTCACATTAGTTCAAGTCCCTAAGCTCTTCCCATGCTAACTATTTTATAATTCGCATCTCTTGTTTCACTTTTCAATTTCCAACCACTGTGTTTAGATAGTCTATATTTAATCACATGCTCCTTATTTCTAATTAAAGAAGATGTTAACTTTAAAATACTTAGTTAAGTACAAATACACAACTTAACAAATTGGATTACACTATTTATGTGAATATATTAATTAAGTTTTTCCTCGCTAAAATATTTCCTGTCGCAATTAACTTTACACATATTGTGAATCATACTTAAATCCATTGTATTAAATTTGTTTCCCCAAGATTTTAAAATTAAAATAAATTATATTTTATGATTACAAAATTGTGAAAAATATATAAATTTTTATATCTTTGTTTTATTAACATTTTTACTGAGTATATACAGGTTTAGCATCTTCACAATTGGTAAAACACGAGGCCATATCAAACACGAGGTCATGCAAAATACGAGGCCATGGAAAAAATGAGGTCATGCCAAACACAAGACCATACAAAATATGAGGCGTGTCTATATATATATATATATCACTCCTACATCCATTTGAAGTAGCAACATCTATTTTATTGTGAGAAGTTTTAAAAAGCCAAAAGCTCAAGTTCTCTTTACATTCTTGTAAAACTTTTTAATCAATTTATAAGGATCCTTTAAGTGATATTCTTCTTATTAAATCTTATAGTAATATTTGAAAGTAGTATATAAACTTCCATTTTGTTCTTGAGTGGGTTTTGAATAGTTTGAGTGGGATTGTACTCGGGTTGTGAGTACAAGTTCGAAGTAAGAACTCGGGTAACTCAAGGGTTTAGGTAGCAAGTAGTACCCATCAAACTACTTGATTTCGGTCTCTGTTAGAATCCGGAATACTAACCGGGTCTTTAGGTTGTAAAATGTTACATTTCATTCTAAAGAGAACTCAAAGCGTACAACCTTGAAGAGTGGACATAACTGTCATACCAATTCATTGTCGGAAAAGACTATTGCCGAACCACTATAAATTGCGGTGTCATATTTCCTTTCTTGCATTTTATTTTTAGTACATTTCATTTCTATTATCACTTGCTCATTAATCATACATTTTACAACACGACTTTGAAAATGGAAAAATAATTTTTAACACGGTAATTTTTATAGAAACTCAATTCAACCTCCCCTCTTGGTTTGTCTTTTGGCTCAGCAAAATTGTCTGATATAACAAGTTGAATTTGTTTCTATCCCCAGTTTAGGGTTACCTGTGGGCTAATAATTGGATAAAACTGTAGCAAATGGGAAATGTTAGATTCATGTATATGTTGTCTATGTATGATTCACTATTCTCCAAAGCACAGATCCTGTATGGTTACGGCCAATATATCGTTATACGATCAAATCACTCATTTTACTCCGTCAATATGCTCCAAATGTACGCAAGGGACATAAGTTCTAATACGAAAAATAACCAACCATATATATGTCAAAAATATTATTCATCGATATAATGAGAAACAAACTATCTGCGAGCATGGGACAAGACGGTGTACATATAGGTTCCGGAGAGAGAGAGTTAATTAGTCACCTCAGGACGCTAAAACGTTTCTAAAAATGTATTTTATTGGTACTCTCACTGTAAGATTGCTTACATCAGACCTCAACACAAATCGTTCAAGGCAAAACTCTTGTATTGTTGCAACTTTCTTTTTTATATCTTAGTCTTTTTTAGAATCACAAGTTAGGCACCTATACTTCAGACAAGCTTATGGAATACAAGAAATAATTGAAAATTGCAATTTATAGGGGTGTATGGGGACTTATGGGTTAAGTAAAAAACACAACACTGGTGGAACCATGATTTATAAGTAAGGGTTGAGTATGAGTATGTTGGAATTTATTTGAAAATTCATTTTTTATATAAAAGGTTGTAATTTTTAAATGATATAACTTTTAATGAAAAGCCACACTCCTACGGATTGAAAATGTTGCAACTATTGGAAAGATTGCAACACTTGAAAAAAAGTTACACCCTTTCATGAAAAGGCACTACATTATTTATAAATAGGGATTGATCACCTAATTTTTACTTCACTTATTTTTATTCATAGCATAGCATATTTTCCGTAGATACAAAATTTCTCTAAAAAATATTTCTTTGCGCATACATGCATACATATGTATACTAAAGAGTGCCATATTACGAAAGATTCGACATATACTCTGATAGCAATTTCCTTCCGAATATAGGGTCGGGTATTATACTTTAGGAATCATTTGTGCATAGAAGGACAGAACTAAGCGTGACGGACAAATATGATTTAAGGATATATGGTAAAACTATGAACTTGTGCAGTTACATACGAATATATTCAAGTTTTGTTTGTAATTTCATATTAGGAAAAACCAATTTTTTCGGCAATAAGGTTAGCGACGTAATTTTATTGTCGTCCAGAAGTAAGCTACGTATTATATTATATGTCGTATTGTTTAATATTAGTATTTTATGTTACTTGTTAGATGCGGTAATATTTGGTTTCCATTTAACATATTTTACGGCATTAACGGATGGTGGATACCAGCAAAGAATTCTATATTGTCTCTCGTATATATTTTTTTTCCTGGACCGTACAATGGAGCTTGTAGAAAAATTCTGAAATTTACACGCCATTTTTACAGAAATTTTGCATGTCACAACGCCGTGATCTCTTTCTCCCTTTCGGTTCGCCAGGGATGTCCCTTACCAACCCTACCAAACCTAGCTCCCGTTGAATCTCACCACACCCATTATTCATCATTTTGAACCTAAGGGAGCTCACTTCCACGACTTCCTTACAAATCTAATATTAATTTTCATTTAATACAATGCAAATATTATCCACAAAATTTTTAATTTTAGGATGTGTATATTCCTAAAATTTGGTATTTTTAGTTAATTTTAGAAATAAATGGACTTGGACTCTAGCCAAAAATTCTGGTCCGCCACTGATTTGCCATGTTAAAGGTTACTTAATTCTATTTCTAGAATCAGGGGTAGGATCGATTGTTCTTGTAAATTCAAGAGAAGGAGAAAACACGCGAGGAATACGAAAAGGGACCAACGGATAGGACAAAAGGCACTTTGTGATAGTTTTGAATAGCACGTCAAAAGTTTTATTGTGGACTGGTTTAAGAACGTAATAGCTAGCAAGCTTTCACAATCTAGCGGAATAGGGAATCTTATTTTTTAAAAATTTACTTATGAGCTTGAGCTGAAAAAACTAATTTTAGCAATGCTCTAGCTCAAACTTGAAGCTCAAGTTTAAGCCCAAGCGTGGTGCAATGTAGCTTTATTTGATTGACCACCAAATCCTTGTTACAAATCTGTACATATAATCAAAGTAGAAAGTTTGTTTCATAAATTTTTTCACCATTACTATTCGAACCCCAAACTAACATGGTCATAAATAGGAATGCAAATGAACCGAGCCATTCATGAATAAGTTCGAACTCGACTTGTCAAATGCTTAGTTTGGGCTCGTTCATTTACTAAATGAGCCGAGCCTGAACAACAAAATGAGTTTCGTCAGAAAAACGAACCGAGTTTGAACAACTTCCGATTTGGCTTATTAAGGGCTTCGGCTCGTTTGATTCATATATTTGTATACATTAGTAGACACGTACACGCGATGTGTGTGAATTTTATAAAAAGGACAGAATTAGCTAATTAAAATAATTAAATATTATACATTAAAAAATAATTATTTGGACATAAAATTTTTAAGTAAAATATTTCAATTTAGACTAATAAGAAACTATTTTTTTTTATTAGGTGTATTTGCAAATTTTGCTAGTATGAAAGGAAAAGATCACATACACAGATTGGTTTTGAGTTTAGGCTAATTGAAATACAAAAATGAAATTGTTACCATAAAAAAGTATCGGTACTAATTGGTAAAAATATTTGGAAGAGAAGAAGAAAATTATTGTTTGTTTTTCAAAATTATTCATAATTATTAATTTTATTTATCATTATTTTTTAACCCTAAAATTATAGCTAATCTCACTTGATTAATCTTTAGTATTAACTTTGTTTAGACTTATCATTCACAATATGAATGTTTAAGTGCAAAGTTAATCTTAGTAGTAAAAAATAAATTAGTTCCAATATTTATCAAAAACACCACAAAATAGGAGCAAACGAAATAAGATGAAAAATATGTGGATAATAAGAAGAATGTTAATTACATCTTAGCCAAGTCAAAATAAATTTAATGTGTTTATACGCAATACTAACTCATAATTATATATATATTTTAAATTATATCTCCATCTCAATATCTTAAATATGTTTAAGAACTTAAACAAATAATTTTAAAAAAATTTAAGGAGTTCTCATATTGATTCAATGTGACATGATTTATGTAACTGAAGAAAACCTATAATTATGATTTTTACATTTAAAAAAGATATTTAAAGCTCTCATTTTACAAAATATAACCATTATTTGACTGTTGAATGTGCAAACCAAAAAGATGTCAACTTTCAATATTTACATGCCGCGTAAAAAATAAGATTGAAAATTTAACATTTAATGTATAGAATATTTTTGAAAAGGGTTATAACAGGTATACATCTATTTAAAAATAAATAAATAACCTTCAATAATTTAAGTTATTTTGTAAAAAAGAAGCAAAACCAGAAGAATAAAGTTTATGAAAAA
>MKEJ01064320.1:0-10425 GCA_001753735.1 Embelia ribes
AACCGAGAATTTTGGTGCAAAAATAATCGAAATCTGAGTTTTCCGTGAGACACACGCACCAGTCAAACCTTCTGTGCGTGGGATTCACGCGCTTCATGCGCTACACATGTCGATACGAGGAAGAAGGAGACAGTGTTCATTCACATGCGTGTCCATCACACGTTGTTCATACCAGTGACCCGAGAACCATATCAGGTTGACCCCGTGACCCGTAAACCGACCGGTTGCACTTGTAACCCGTGAAACGAGACTGGTTGCACCAGTGACCCTAACCCGTTGACTAGTCAACTAGTTGGCCGTTGGCCAGATCCGACCCAACCCGAACTTAGTTTCGACCCTACTCAACCCAACCCAACCCGGGTGCCACATCATCACCACGTCAGCAGACAGAATATTCCATCGCCGTTAGAATATTCCGTTAACATCAACGGAATATTCCTTTGCCGTTAGGGAATATTCTCTTCTCTTTTTCGAGTGATTCCTGTTCATTCTAGCTCCGATTTTGGCCATTCAAGAGGCATTTCTAAGGTGACCTCTATTTTTCGAGATTCTACTCTGAAAAATTAATTTGTCAAACTTGGACATAGACATCTTAGAATCAAAATGAGGATTCTAATTATGGTGCTATGATTAGATTGATAGCAATCAATTATGTCCTGTGGAAACCTCGAATGGAAGATCTTCTCAATTGTAAGGATTTATACGATCCTATTGAAGAAAAAGGAGAAAAGCCAAAGGATGAATCTGTAGATAGTTGGATGAAAAAGTACATAAAGACTATTGGTCAGATCCGACAGTGGATTGACAATATCATCTTTCATCACATTGCGCAGGAGACTAACACATACAAGCTATGGACGAAGATGAAAAATATGTCCCAAGCAAAGACTGCCAGAAATAAGGTATCATTGATGAGACGTCTGATAAATCAGAAGCTGAAAGATGGTGTCTCTATAGCTGTTCATACCAGTGACTTTCAAAAACTGGTAAATGAACTAATGGTTGTGGACTTGCGACTGGATGATGAAGTGCAAGCCTTATTACTGCTTAGTTCTCTACCAGATAGCTGGGAGACTCTGGTGATCTCCCTTAGCAATTCAACTCTGCAATGCTAATTAAAGCCCCATGATCACAGACTCGTATTCAACTTCATTATTAGAGCAACCTTCCAACAATGCAAAAGAGGATGATATTATCGCAACTTTCGGAGTTATAAAAACAATCCACTTCCTGATTTATTCTGATTATAATTGTCTCATGTTACTCTATCGAGATTTATTATTGTACCATCGAAGTACATCTGCCACCCCCTTGAATTTCGGCTTGCATGACTTGTTCATCGAGCAGGTCCATTGCTATTGCTGAATCATCCTGGATTGGATGTGCTACTAGAAAATCAGCCAAAGCTTAACCTTTTATAGCCTTTTGGGACACATACTCCAATGCAAATTGTTGAAGTAAAATAACCCATTTTGCAATTCTTCCCAACAGTATTGGTCTAGAGATAATATATTTTATAGGGTCTGCTTTTGATATTAATTTGACTTTATGCTCCAAAATGTAATGCATTAATTTTTGCAAAGCGAATATCAAGGCAAGACATATCTTCTCATTTGGTGTATAATTTAATTCAATATCAACCAGAGTACGACTCGGATAGTACAAAGCATTTTCCTTACCTTGGTCATTGTGTTAAGCCAACATTGCCCCCAGTGAGTAGTCAAGAGCTATTACATATAATATCAATAGCTTCCCTCTGATCGGACTTATAAGAATCGGGGGTTTGAGAAGATATTCTTTCATGTTGTTGAATACATTTTGATAAGTCTGGTCCCATTCAATTGGAACTTTTTTCTTCATTAATTTCAAGAATGGAAGACAACGACCTGCTGAATTAGAAATGAATATCCTAATATAGGCCAATCTACCTTATAAACTTTTCAACTCCCCCAAGTTTCTCGGAGGTGGCATTTTGAGGATATCTTTTATTTTCAAGAGGTCAATTGCAATACCCCTATTATGGACCACAAACCCCAAAAATCTTCCTGATGAGACCCCGAATGCACATTTTAGAGGATTCATCTTAAGTTGAAATCGTCTAAGGCGCTCAAAGATCATTCTTAAATTATCTAGATGATCTCTTTTCGTCTTTCTTTTTACAATGAGGTCATCAATATAACACTCGATGATTTTGAAGAATATCTCTAAAAATCTTTGTCATCGCTCTCTGGTATGTAGCTCTGGCATTTTTCAAGCCAAATGGGCATAATTTTATAACAAAATACTCCTTTAAGAGTCTGAAATCTTATTCATTCCTCATCATCAAGACACATACAAATTTGATTGTACCCTGAATACCCATCCATAAAAGATAAAATTTCATACCCAGTGGTTGCATCGACTAAAAGCTCATTGAGTATTCTATTTCTTGATTGGAACTATATTTGCCAACCAGGTCAGATTTTTGACTTCTCTAATAAAATCGGCTTTATAAGCTTATCAAATTTGGCCACAATCTGAGCAGTCAATTTTGGTCGAGTTCGCTTTTGAGATTCCTTCATAGGTTTCTTATCAGAGTTAATTGCAAGCTTATGAAGTGTAATATTCGGGTCAAGACCCGACATTTCAGTATAGTTCCAAGCAAAACATCTTTGTAATCCTTAAGAAAGGAAACATACTTTCAAGCTTCATCTGCAGTTAAACACGGACTAATGAAAAATTGTCTTTTATCTGCTTATCACCAAGATTAATTTCTTAGAGTTCATCTAGTGTACCATGTCCTCCATCTTCCAGTTCAATAGGTGCAGGATTTGTATCTTCATCTTCCGAGGTCGAGGTGACCATATTTGCCGAGAGACTATTAGAATATCCCAACCCTTCTTTGGTTTCGACTATGCATTCACCGCGGAGTAAGGCTTGCTCTTGTGAAGGCATCAACACGTCATTGAAAGTTTTACCATTTTTCACAAAATTTTCTTATGGATTGAAACCGGATTTCACGAATATTTTGGTTGTTTTGGTGCTGAAATTGAGCTTTTGTACATTTGATATGTCAGTTTTCTGAACATAGCTCTGCTTCAGATCAAGATCCCCCATTGCATGAAAATGGATTGGTTTTAAACCTTTTCCTTTAGGGGGAACGACGAACTCATTGTATGCATCCACATAGGAACATTCAATTTTTCGTAAAGGCAAAACAAATTGACCTTTTAACTCCAAAGTTGGGTCTTTAAGAGCCAAAGCTTTTGCCCCCGGCTTTCTTTCAGACTTCGGTATATATCTAAATGATTTTACCGGTAGAGTTTTCTGAGCAGACTTACCTTCATTTGCATCATGTTCTCTTTGTTGTTAGGATCTGAGATAAAATTGGGCATCCACATAATAAGCTTTTATACCACTGAATGGATCAGAATCTGCTATAATCGTGCCCTCCCTTTTTGAAGCTAATGGGTATTTGATGCATTGATGGTAGGTAAATGGTACAATATTATGGTTATGTACCCATGTATGTCTTAATAATATGCATTGTATGATAAATCTGCATCGATGACCAAGAACTTTGTTTCTTCCTCTATGTCCCCGAATTTCGTTTGTAGTATAATTTTACCCAATTTTGATTGAAACCTTAAATGACTAAATAGTTCGATCGTAATTGCGATAGTCTAATACCCAACAAACCCAAGGCTCTTTTAGGTAAAAGTTTTACTGTTGACCCTCCATCTACCATAACCCTTGAGGTTTTCACTCCATGGATGACACCGGTGATGAACAAAGGTCTGTTATGTCTCAAAATCTTGGCATACATATCTTCATCCCCGAATGTTACTATAGACATACATGGCACCATTTTTTTCATGAGATCTCCTTCGATTTCTTCACCAAACCCTTCGGGTTTTGACAAGGCATATATAAAAGATTCCCAAAGTTCCGCAGACATCCTGAGTGCATCATATATACTAAGCACTGAAGGGATTTTCTTAAGATGTGAGAGAACATCGTACTTTACTTGATCTCTGATCTTCACATTATGGTCAATTTTCTCCATGTTTTGGGATTGTCTTCGAGTGGAAGCACGCGTTTGGCATACTTCAAAGACAACTACTTCTTTTCCTTCTGAACCCTTTAATTCATCAAGTATTTGCACCATGTTAACAAAATTCGAGAATGACTACACGTCATCATCCATCCATTTTTCTTCTTCTTGGACTCGGGCTCTAGCTCTCATGTACTTTGGATCCCATCTATAAGAACATTGAGAAGCCACAAACTCATTTCTCATAACCTCCCAATTTGGCACAACCATTCCTTCCAATGAACAATAACAATCAAATGCAATTCTGTTAAGAGATAGAGGAAATTGCAACAAGCAAAGTGTTTGATCATTGATTGTCTGGACGCATTATTGGATATATAGGTTTATATGATTCATAGGATCACCGTAACATATATCCAGAAGTTCGGGAGTTCATATTCTCTAGGAAAATATGCTTTATATACCTCGGTGGAAATATGCCCCTTGGCCAAGAGGATCCCATTTATTTTATGTCAAGAAGTATTTTGATATGTTCATGTCAGGTGTCCGGACCATTGTGCTTCCTTCCTAGTGTTTTGCCATCTTAACTTCTGCCCAATGGCTGTAAAAATTTCCATAGAAGGCTTCTGCCATCATATCCCAACTTGAAATCGAGTTGGGAGGAGCCAAAAGTACCAATCTGTTGTTATTTCTTCTAGTGAAATACAAATTGGCAAAGTAGAAGGGCTTGAGATTTATAGTACTTCTACATCTTTCCAGAAAATGTACTAGATGGCATTTGGGGCACCCAGAGCCATTATATAAAGAGAATTTTGGGATCGAGTAATCACCCGGGAATGATACTCTTTCCTCCTATTTGGGGTATGGGTGTCTCGTAATTTGGCTAGACATAAGAAACCATTTTGAACAAACCTAACCCAATTCATTTTCTACTAGGGAAATCATTACTCTTGATTTATTCATTCCCTATTTTGAAACCTCAATCTTTGTCTTTTTATTATCATCGGGGCTACTTCGAACCTGCATTTCTCCTTCCTCGAAATCAATATATATTGTAGTTACATTGCATGGGAAGTGATTACTTCCAATACTTTCTCCATCATAGGTCCTTGCTGGAGAGATATACCGCGAACTTTCATTAGAAAAGCCCAACTTCCAATCCTCGATGTATGGATATTCAATTGGTTCAGTGTTATGACTTTTTGCTGAAAATAACCATAGTTCCCCATCTAATTTATATTTAGTAATAGAATCATCCTCTTTAAAAAGTCTTCTCTGTACCCCTTTCATCAATTATGTGTTGGAATTATCTAATCGATCTTTTCGCCTTGGCCCTCTCACATATTTCGGAGTTCATATGAACTCACTTGGTGATGTATGAGAGTCCTCATGTGCTTTTATTGTGTCAACTTTAGGCGAGTCAGGGATGATTATAGGGTTCCAAACACAACTCCCCATATCGATATCTTCCTCGCAATCTTCTTCATCATCACCTATGATTACAATACTTAAACAAGAGATTGGGACACTTTTTCCCTCCTTCTTTTAAAGTATGCCCGTAGCTTAAGAGATTGCAATTTCGTGGGTAGAAATTCCTCCAATGTGACTAGTAGAAGTGGAGATTGTACAAGATATTCTCCAAGATCTATACCAAGTCTGTTCTTCTTCTTTTGAACTACTGGTTTCTTTTTACCCTGATTTACTTTGGCTCTTTTCTACTTCTTTAAACTCCTATTCTTAAAATAATTTTTAGGAGTTTACACCTTAAAATCTTGGGATTTTAACATAGACTTTCATCTTTTCTTCATTCCTTTTGACTCATAAACAATTCATTCCCCTTCACCATCATTATTCGTTACAACTGCACTTGCAGTGGCTCTTTATGTAGGAGGAAGTTCGATCACCATTGAGTCAAGCAATTCCGGGATCTTATCTTTCAAAATGAAACAATCCCTAACATGATGACCCACCAGCCGATGATATGGGCAATATTTTGGGTCATTAGTCTTTTCTTGCTCATTAGGCCTCTTGGGATCCGGCAATGTAATTAGTTTTTGTTCCAAAAGATCTTCGAACAGATCTTCTCTCAGCTTATTGTCAAACAAATATTTCTTTTCCATCCTATTCTTCATAGAAGATTTCTCATATTCATTTGGCTTTTTGGCCCCTACTACCACCGGAACTTTCTTTCTGGTTTCTACCATTGTTGCAGTAGGCGTTTCTATTCTTTCATACCCCTTTGACCTTCTTTTCTTAGCTAGGTGAGCCTCCATGTCGTGGGCTTTAGTATATAATTGGTTGAAACCCTCAAAATTTTGAGCCACCAAGCCGGTTGATAGCTCATGCCGAAAATTATTTAAACACATTCAGAATAACTCTAACTGTGTAAATTTTTGTGGGCATGCAAATGTCAAGGCTCCCCATCGTGCTATGAAGTAAGTGATTGATTCATTATCTCTTTGCTTAGTTTCGATGAGTTTTGGAACTCCAACCGATCTTTGAGTGTTATAAAATTTCTTAAGGAATTCTTTAACCATCGCATCTCAATTTGGTATACAACTTTCGGGTAGATTTGAATACCATGTGAAGGCCGAACCTTCGAGAGATTGTACAAAAAGTTGTAAGCAAAAAGCTTCTTGTTGTACAATAAGCCCACAACGTGACAAGAAATGTGCAACATATTATCTTGGATCTCCCCTTCCATCAAACATCTTGAAATTAGGCTGAGAGAAATTTGCAAGGAACGGTACTATATCAATCCATGAGGGATAGGGCTTTGATATCATGCGAAAACTTTCTTCGTCCCTATCCATAATTCTTTGAATTTATTTTCTCACTATTTCATCTATCATCATCATAAGTTGCAGGCTAAGCTTGCCATATGGTGCTTGTTGGATATTCAAGTATCCAGCATAATTACCCCCCATAAAGGCAGGTTGGGTAGGAAGCTTCCTAGATGCCCCCAATACCTTTTGAGATGTCCTTAACTGTGTGGAATAGGCCTCATCCCTTTTTATGATTTTCACAAGTTGTACACCCGAAGTCAAGGCTACTACCTGAGCTTGCAATTGTTGTATTTGTTCCAATATTAAAGTAATTTCTTTATCTTTATCTTTATCTCTTCTTTCCTAAGATTCTTTGACATCTCCAGAATCCTGCACCTTCTTTTCGCTGTCAACATCAGCCATCATGACTGCAACAACTTTTCCCTTATTGGAGATTGATTTTGATGAAGATGGATCATCATATTTGTATAATGGATTTTCTGACTTTTCGATCTCAGTAAACTTTTGAGTTTCGAGATTATCTATGTCTATCCTCCTAGTCATGCACCTTGTCACGGGCCCATTTCAGAACAATTTGATTGCTTTAATTCCAGAATTTGATCCTTTATAGATGGGATACTCTGAATGACTACTTTCTCCCTAATCTTTTTCTATTGCTCCAATAACATTGGCAGCAACTGAACCCAATTTTAATCTGGAATTTATTTTCTTCCCTGCATCATCCTTTTCGGGATGAGAACTTACTGGCATTGAGGATATTCTTTCCTCAGCCAAGAATCTCCCAAAGTTTCGAGGAAATTGTGATGGTTTTCTTCTTTCATTTTCCATCACTTTCTTCCCGATGTTCTGGATAATTCTCTAATTTTCCTCGAATACGGCTTCCTATGCCGAATTTGCTATGTTTACTGACCTTTGGGTATGCCTGAGAAGCTGCCTTATATCGTCTTCAGTAGTCCCAATTTTGATAACTATTAAAGTAGTAGTCGCAATTTCGTTTGCACTTTTGGCCTTAACCGAGAATGTCCGAGTCTTTGAAATGTTTTGAAGGTGTCTGAGACTCTTAGCAGCTTGGACACAAACTTTAGAGATTCTCCTCAGGTTATCTGCTTTCTTATAGAGATGACTTTCGAAGACAGTGTCAATTTGTCGGTTGAAATCCAGGGACTCAGATATTCTAGAGTTCAAAAACTCGGAGTTTTTAGAGTTCAAAAACTCGAGAGTTTGGGAACTCAAGGAGTTTATGAATCTCATGATTAACCCTACAAACCTACAAGGTCTGGGAGCCATTCAAAATACCGTGGGTGTCGAGAACCTCGGGGGTCAATAAACATCAAGTTTTTACCCCGAGAACCTTGGAGGTTCTGGAGCCTTTTGAAATTTTGATATCCTTTTGGACCTGAAGAACCTTGAAGGTTTAGGAGCCTTTTGGACATAAATTTTTTACCCCGGAAGCTGTTTAGTTTCTAGAGCCTGGTGATTATAGGCCTTTTTCCAGTGGACTCCGAGAACCTCGTAGGTTCAGAAGCCTTACGGTATGTATATCTTCTTCCAGACCCCAAGAACCTTGACAGTTTCAAAGCCTCAGAGTTGATTGCAATCATTTTCCAAGAGACTCCGAGAACCTCGCTGGTCCTGGAGCCGTTTGAGACTTCGTCGGTGTCACCTTTTTGGACCAATAGAATTTAGAGGATTCCATAGCCCTCCGGGTGTTGACAGAGCCATGGCCAGAGTATGAAACCACCTCTGCCTTTTCAGACCTGAAGAGCATACGCTTAGAAGCCCTACTAGGAGCAGGGGTTGGAAGTACCTCCTTCCACGACCTCTTCTTCTCGACAAACCTATACAACAAATAAGAATGTCAGTAAAAGAAACATATATTTCTTTTGTGTGTGCTTATTATTATCATTTTTTTTATGTTCTTTAAAAGATGATAGGAGAAACAGGTCCCACCGGGCGTGCCAAAAATTTGTAGACACAAATTTTAAACATTTTAGGGTTTTATAAAATTTATATGTGTATCAACAAATTCCACTGCTTATGCAGTGTTTATTATTTATTTGATTGCAGATTCCTATTTCCGACTTTTATGGAAAATAGTTAATTACATTTGATAATCTCCGATTAATAAAGAACAAATAAAAATAATAATATAAACACAAGCACATAAATTTTCAATAACAAAATTTTATTAATGTTGGGGTTTAAAACTATTCGATTTACATAACATTTGATAAAGAATACATAGAGGGCCTTTTTGGAACCATTTACCCATATATCTCCATCTCGGTTGAACTTTGAAGCTTGAACTCGGGTTGAAGAAGCTCTGAATCTCTCTATAACTTTTTTTAGTCTTGCAGCTTGAAAGAGAAAAAGTTCCCTCTTTTGTTTTTTACTCTCCTATTTATAGAGAGTGTGTGAGAATATTTCTCAGCATATCAGTTGTCGTTGAGTGATTCTCTCAACTTGGAGGATGTTTCTTTAACATGCGTTATTGTTGAGCAATTCTCTCAACAGTGTTTATCTTCCATTGAATTATTTCCTCAACCGTCCTACTAATTTTATCGTTTGATTTTTATTCTTGTGTTCCAGACTCAGGTGTTATTGTATATTTCACAACCTTGGGTCTTGTCAGCCTCGGGATCCATAAAGCCCGGACCCGAGGTTCGGCTTTATAACCTCGGGTTCGTGAATTTCAGTCCTTAGAACCTCTGGCTTATGAAGTTCAGACCCAAGGTTCAACTCCTTAAAGTATTGGGGTTTGTGAAGTTTGGAACCGAGGTTCGGCTTTTAGAGCCTCGGGTTTGTGAAGTTTGGTTCTAAAATGCGGACTTAAAGCCTCAAGGTGTACCCCTTTTGGATTAAGAACCTTTGGGCTTATGAAATTTAGGCCTTAGAGTCTCAGGACTTGCGAAATTTGGGCCCAAATATGTAGACCGACTAATAAAATTTATGGATTTAGAACTCCGTGCATCTCAATAATTTGGGCTTCTCAATAATTTGGGGTTTTGGCCTTATAACATGGAATTCATTATCAACAAGAAAATTAAATTAGGTAAAAATTTTCATGTCAACAATCCCCTCCTTTACCTTACATAGTTTCTTATATTTATCTGATTTTAAATACAATCTATTATAATTAGCTGTACACTGAAAAGAGTTATTGCACCAATAGTTAGATTATGCTGAAATTTTTCTTGTTTAGCAACAATGAGTAGTTTTGGTTTTAGTCGGATTTAAATATATATTTGGAGTGAATATGGTATTGTTTATTCAAATAGTTATCATTATAGTTTCATCATTGTACATGAATATTCTTGTCTTACTTAGATTTATATTATGCTTTACTAGTCTAAAAATGTAAACTTAATTCAAAATTTTTATCGTAGTCCGCACCCACTATGTGATGACACCATTCATCATGTGCGTATCACATATATATATAGAGAGAGAGAGAGGATTGAAGTTGACATGGAAAAGTGATCATATATATCTTCAAAACATATCATAGATGACTACCATTAAGTTTATCCATTTGTATAAATACTTATATACTATTTTCATGGAAGCACGACGAAGCAAGGCTTTCTAAGGGAGGCTTAGCCTCTC
>MKEJ01064326.1:0-19426 GCA_001753735.1 Embelia ribes
TTGAGGCTGGTGAGGGAGGAGGAGGGGATACCTGAGCTGGAGGAGTTGGGGGAGAAAATGGAGGAAGTGGAAAAGGGTGTGGCGATTGGGGAAAGCGAACAAAAAGAGAGGGGTGAGGTTGAGGCTGTGAGTGGCTGTGTCGAAGTGGAGCAGAAGGCGGGTTTGACAGTGATAGATACACCAGTTCAGGGGCGAGAGCTGTTGGAGGCGTTGCGGGATATTGAGGACTATTTTCTTAGGGCTTATGAATCTGGTAAGGGTTTGTCCAAGATGTTGGAGACTAATAGGATGCATTTGCAGTCTGGTTTGGAGGAGATCAAAGGTGGGTATTTTTCCGAAATCCTTTACATTTGTTTACTTGAACAAATATGTGGATTTGTTTGGTTGCAAACTTCAAGCAAGAAAGTCACTTTTTCTCAGGATTGGGAAACTTCGTAGGAGATGGGAGGGATCAGTATAACTCTCTGACCCTCACCTAGATTTTCTAATTCAGTTTTCCTTGCATAATTTACTTAATTTCTGTTTGGTGCAAGGAACAGGAAGGAAAATCCCTTCAACAAAAATCATGCAAGAAAAATATTTTCTTTTCTGTTACATTTTTCTACGATGAATCCTTGCACCATAGGAGCATTAATCTTAAAGCCTTAATCTTAAAGCTTCTCAGGTTTCCTTTGTGAGTTTCACTTTCCCACAGTAAATATTTGCTATAATTCTTGACTTTATGCAGAGAACTCAACAAAACTCATCCAAGCTATCACGTGGCGCTCCACTTTGTCTAGGTCTTCGTCTTGTAAAAGTCTAGTGGCATCGAGCTCTAAAAACTCCTCAGCATGGACATCATTTAACAATGATCTCTTTGACGATTACGGAGGGATGGAGTCAGGAAGCCACTCTCTCACTCTAGGAAGGCTCTATGCTTGGGAAAAGAAGCTTTATCGAGAGGTCAAGGTAAAAACAATGCTATTCCCTAACAGCTTTATTCTTTCAACTCAAGGCTTGCTATTTGCTACTAAGTGTTTTAGTAAATGCATTCACTTAGGCTACGGTTCATACAGCACATAACTCGTATTGGGACAAAGTCATAAATGTGGCATGCTTCTTGCCCTGCATAGTGACTGGAAATGATCCCGAATATGAGGAAAGTGCAATGGGGTATTCAATTCTGTCTTTCAATGGTGCCACCTCTTTTATCTTAGTTACCCAAGTGCAGAATTGGGTTCAAATACAATGCTGTAGCACGAATTTTCATGACACCTGTACTCAGAAATCTGTATACCTTCTACCATTTATACCATCGTCGGCAGAAATCAACCTTTGGAAGTTTTCGTTGTGCTTATCCAAACATATCTTTAATACAGATTCTTTGCATACTTAGTCAAGTTATTTACAGCAAATTTAATTATCTTATTTCCACTTTTCGATCTCCTTGGCTCCTGATCACACTAATTTCTTATGCTAATCAGGAATGAGATTGCCACAGATTAAGAAGAAACCAAAATAAATATACAAGGACAGAGAATGAGTAACAATTTTGGTAACTGATGCACATAAGAATATAAGTTCGTAAGTAACAAGAGCATCGTAATCTCAAAGGAGAACCTTGAGCATTATCTATATGATAGACAAATTGTCAAATAGACCATGGGGGAAATATTTTCTGTTAAAATCTTTATGACTGTAGAAGGGGAACAAAAGCATAGACTTTGTCAGCATATGAGAAAATCAAGTTTCATTCCTGTTCTGTTGGCTTTAGCTGAAATATTTCCTTATTTCCAATGAATATGGGAATTTGGCTAAATCAGGATTACCTGAACGAAAATACGTTAACCTCTATTTTCAAAATAGGGTAAAAAAATATATTCTAGGTTGGTAAATAGTTCCCACTAATTTCTTCTGACAAGACACAGTAAACTTGTAAGAGGTCAGTTTGGTGTTTTTATACTTGCATACAAATATAATTGTTCATTAGGATGGAGATAGCATCAGAAGAATATACGAGAGGAAATGCAATCATCTAAGAAACCAAGATGTTAGAGGAGAAGATGGAGTTTCTGTAGACAAAACCAGGGCTGCAGTCAAAGATTTATATAGCAGGATCTTAGTAGCAATCCGAAGTGCTGAATCAATCTCTATACAGATCGAGAAATTAAGAGACGGTGAATTGCAACCCCAGATCATTGAACTGCTACAAGGGTATGGAGCTTGATTCTAAAAACAGAGACACTACTACAAATGTGGTTAGCAGATTTTTTAAAAACCAGGCTTTTCGGGATCTCTGGTTATTTAAAGAAAAAGTCATCTTTGAGAGGCCTACTGAAAGCTGCGTTCACTGGTGTGACAATTCTTCTGGTTTTATTGGTGAAATTGTGAAAAACAAGATGGAGAAAAAGAAAGAATATCTTTCGGAAATTGAAATAAGTGGAAAATGGAAGAGTTTTGATAAGTTTTTAGATCTGGTGAACACACCCCAGGAGTTTTTTAATGAGATTATTTCCATATTTTGCCTAAGTTTTTTTTTATCAACTTTTTAGCATATTTTCATGTACTTGTGTAGAGAAGCAAATTTATAAACATCTTTCATGTAATTCTCTGTCGCTGAAATGTTGTTGGCAGTGGTGGTGGTGATTTGGGGAGCAGATTAACAGTTTCCAAAAACGTTACTAAACATACTCTTTGATTTTCAAAAAACGTAACTGCACTGTTTCATGACTCTCAACTTTCATGTTGCAGCCTGGCGAGGACATGGAAGGATATGTTGGAATCTCATGAAATCCAAAACAAAATCATGTCCGAGGTGAAGCTCTACACCTGCCCCACTTATGGAAAATTCTGCAACAACACGCACAGGCTTGCCACACTTCAGATTGAAGCTGAACTGAATAATTGGAGAGCGTGCTTTATAGATTACGTATCAGCACAAAAGGCCTATATCGGAGCTCTCCATATATGGTTAACAAAGTTCATCACCCCAGAAGTGGAATTCTATTCTAAAAGCAGAAGCTCGGTTCCAATTGCTCGAAACAGTGGTCCGCCGTTGCTTATGATGTGTCATGATTGGTTGACCTCAATGACTAATTTGCCTGATAAATCAGTTTCTATTTCAATGAAAAACTTCAGAAAGGATGTAAGGGCATTATGGACCCAACAAGGATTGGAACAACAACAGAAGAGGAAAGTCGATAATTTGTCTAAAGAATTAGAGAGGAAAATAAACGGATTCCAGAAAACTGAAAACAAAATTTTTGAAACTAAGCTACTTTTGGAGCATTGTTCAGAACTGGATATGGAGAACCGAGCTGATTTTGCAGAACAGGAAAAAGATTTATTAGATGGGTTCAGAAGAAGGGTAGAGCTTGAGAAGGAGAAACATCATAGCTACATGCAACAAACACATAGGATTACACTGAATGGATTTCAGACCGGATTCGGTAGAGTGTTTCAGTCCTTGACTGAGTTTTCTAAAGCTTCTCTAAATATGTATAACGGGCTCTTAAGTTACAATGACAATGCTCAAAAAATCGAGAATGGCTATATGGAAGACTCTCGAAAGGAAGAAACTAGCAGCACATGACATTACAGACAGATGAGAGCAGGTATTCTAAGATTAGGGAATGCTAGCATCCGTGCCCTAGTGTCCAAATTCATGCCAGGGATCAGAGCCATGTCATCAACATCTGATAGCCTGGCACCAATACCTGGAATATGTTTATGCATTGGGGTTGGTGCAGAGCATTCCCTTTGGGGATTTTAGGCTATGTACATTTTAATGTGTTGAAGCAACTCGCTGAGACAACATTTGTTTTATTTGTAGTTGGATTTGATTGTGGTAGTTGGCTTGCTGCTATTGTTTGTTGGGAAGGTATAATGATTGCCCATGATTTTGTTTTTCGATTAGTAAGTTTTCCTAATTTCTCGCAACTTCTTAGCGAGAGAAAACTGAGTTGGCTGTGTAGAGGTTGGAGATTATGATGGGTAATCTTGCAAGTGTATTGCTTGGGTTGGAAATAGGACCCGGAAGCCCTATTTTATTAGCTTCCTCCAAAATTGAACTTGTGAGGTTTTTCTGTTGTTGTTTATGGTCAGTTGGATGTTGCTTGTGATGATTTTCAACTACCGGACTTCAATAACTTTTTCGAGTATATTGGGCAGGTAGATGTTGAGATCAAAGGCTTGAGGTTGATAACAGTATTTGAAAATAATCCCATCTAATATGTGTGCTCAAACCAGCCATCTACTTGTAACTGGAAACAATTATAAAATTAAAGTAACCGTTGTAGGCTAATGCTAAATAAATTATCCTTGCTTCTATTATTTCATCCCGAATCTCAGCATCCAAATGATATACCTTGTAAATCATTCTAAATCATTCTTATTGGTGCTTTTCCAAGACGATGCCAAAAAAAAAAAAAAAAAAGGATAATTACCTGTGTAAAACTCCATGGCTAAAACAATTAAATGGTCGTTTTGTAAGGCAAAACCTTGCGACAAATTACTTGCTTTCAAGCAATATATTAAACATTCGTAGAGTCGAAGTTAGCAATATATTAAAGATTTGACGAGTCACAACTAAGCAATATATTAAAGATTTGAAGAGTTGCATCGAAACAAATTATCTTAAAAATGTTCGGATTTTATGCTTACTTGAACATAAAGGCTTTTGTTACCATATACTTGCGTTTGGTACTAGCCAATCTCTCTCCCCAGAAAAAAATGTCATTAACTTCTATTAACTTTGTAGATATAGACATGATGAATAGCTTGAATAAATTTTGAAGAAACGAAAACAATAATCAAAATTAGAGGCCACCACTGCAATTGACAATTGTTTTAGAACCTCTTCACCATGGTTGTTCGACTTTGGCTCTCTTGCTATGTCGAAGCATAGGGCTAAAACCCCACGGATGGTGAACTCAGCTCTACTTGAGTGGCAGTTCAAGGGCACTGTTCTTAATCAAAGTTTGCCGCAATTGACAATCTTAATTGGACAAGATTTGCTCACAGGCTCTTTGTGAGAATGAATTATTAAGCAATTTTAAATCTTCACATTAATGTGCTAAACTGATACATCTCTTACAAAGAAAGCTTAATTTTATTTACGGGTTTGCTATTGAGAATGGATAACCAGCAATCCAAGTGACAAGCAATAAGCACCTAAACCTACGTACCAAATGAAAAATCACAGTACCCAACTAGAAACTGATAATTGTTAACCTATATCAGGATTTTGCAAATTAATAAAATTGTCATTGAAGGAAGAAAATAACACTACGTTCTAGAATTATAAGTTTTGAGTACAACAATATTTCATTTGTACACATTTGGTGTTGCACGTTCTAAAGATGCAAATTTGTGATCATGCAAATGAATAATTACAAGAGTCAACAGCACAAATTTTATATGTTCTATCTTAGGTACAGGGAAACTAAGAATTGAGAAAAGAGTATGAATTCACTAACAACAACTGCAGGGGAATGTATGCCGAGAAATGGTACGATATCTACCTGCAGCCAGTTCTCAACAGCTGATCCCACTACTGCACCAGCTACAAGGCCCCCTACAGTAATAATAGCTGCCTTTCCTGAAAAATAAAGAAACTAAGAAATTTTAAAATTTTTATAAAAATAAACTTTGTAACCTCTTATCAAAATAAGCATAAAACAATGGATACAAAATGGTATTCATAACCAAAAAAATAAAAAATAAAATAATAATAATAAATTATAGTAAATTCATTTTATTATTTGTCAGATTGTGGATACTTTCCTATGTCAAATCTTGTTGCCAACCATTTATTACTTTCACGTGGATGGCCCGTCAGAAAAAGAGCATACAACAGATGAGGGAGCATGTCATGAGATGAAAAAATAATTAAGTCCCTATCTCTAAAACGTTGGCTTTATATGAGATGATGTTAAACAATTCCGCAATATTCATATCCTTTTCAACCTTGTTTTGTCCTGGAGCCCGCTCAATTTGATAGCATATGCAAGAACCAATTAACAAAAGCTAATAGGGTCTACACTAAATGTACTCCTAAATCACCATGAATGACTAACAAAAGAGAAAATAAATATGCCCATTTTCAAATTTACACGAGGGAGGCAGGAGCAAAGCTACCGACGACCTGACCTAAGCCTCATCAAGTGGCCCAACAGCAGCTTTCTCAGGATTTGTTTCCATTTCAGTCAACCAAGGAATACAATTCTTATCCACAAATCTATAACAAACCTTCCGTGGTTTTGCTCCATTTATGTTATGAACTCAATAATTTTCCAGGTTTAGTCTGCTTTATCCTACTCTTATCCATCAAAGAACTTCTTAGAACTCCAAAAAGTGATCCGAATTTGTAGAGGAACTGAAAGTGAATTTCCTATCACACTTGTTCATATAATCTGAATAATTCCTAAAATTTGAAACAATCAATAAGATACGAGAGATATGGGTCCTTATCCTACTCTTATAAGTGCAACACTATTACATTCTCCATCATTAGTCAGAGCTTGCTAATCATTTATCCCAAAAGAAATACACAAAAGCACCAAGACAAAAGAAAACTGCCCGAATATAGAAACTGGGAAAGAGAGTTGTATATTGGTCCAACATTAGATAACAACATAATAGAGATGGAAGAAGGGGTCTCCCGTAAAATGCTCAAACAGGTTTTAGAGCCATTGGATCATGCATAGTGCTTTATGGACCACTACACTACCATGCAATCCAATGGCTCTAAAGCCCATTTGAGCATTTTAAGGGAGCATTGCTTGGTCGGATAGAGATTCTATTATCTTGCACATAACCTAAGGTCTGGATCAAGGTCTCCAAAAGCGCACAAATCAATGATACTTCTGACTTCCAAATTCTGACACCAAAAATTTCAAGGAATCAACAACCATAAAGATACTTACAGTGGTACTTACAAAGGCAAGTCCCCACAAACACATCCCTTCAAATGTCCGTTTGAGTTCAAAACATTTATCCATATTCCAACTAATTGTGTCATTCTCCAACATAAGATTTACTTCACTGCAGGCCATTTAGGTCCCAGAAAAGCAATTACAAAAAAATATATTTATCTGCGGTACATACTTTTAAAAGGAAAAAACTTCCACAACAAGGTGAACCGAAATCTTCAGTACATTTCATGTATAATAATCTAATTCACAACCCTTGACAACACCAACACAAATGTGAACTAGGGAAGCAATACGGATCTTAGCACGGAATAAGTTTCGTATCAAACAGATTCAAACCACTGCAACCTACCAATCTTTTCTACTCTTCGTTAAACAACTTCAGTTCATGTTTTAGGTAAAAGGAACAAAAGCACCGGCCACAGTAATCAAACCATTTTTCTATTAGCTGAATTCACCAAAACATAAAATCAGTAACAGTGGCAGTTGACATTACCTAAAATACGAGGTTTGACAACGAATTAAAGAAAAGATGCATATAACAATTGACTAGGTATTCAATCAACAGTAAAAAATTCAAAAGATAAAATACAAATCTAAATATCAATTCATCTCATAGAAACTGCCTAACAATAGCTCTAACTTTTACCATGCCCCTCTTTGTAGGATGCCTGGACATGTTAAATCTACCGGTTTAAAACGAAAAGGACTTTCTTCCAAGGAAAATAGTACCGATTCTGCCTAGTTGCACATTCTCTGCATAGCTACACAAAACAATAAATCATTTAATACAACAGCACAGCAGTCATCATGATACAGATAGTGACACCCTTAGCTAATTCACGAAACCCAGTTTGGTCCGACCGTACAATAAAAAGAAGCAAGGAATATGTTTCATATGAACCAACCATTCTTCCATTTTAATTGTTCTCCCTTGCTTTAAGATTTTCCTGAGGGGTAAGCCAAGGGTACTTTTATTTTGGCTTGGGCAGAAGGGCGGACCATTGGTGGCAGATTTTGCTGCCATCACAAGTGTCAAAATATTTTCTTGCGTGAAAGTACAAAATAGCAAAGAGTTCCGAAATAAACAATATCTTTAAATACAATAATTCAATAAAATCTAAAGAAAAGAAAAGCAAGTTTCTCAAGATTGCAAACCAGTTGAAACAAAATTTGTTTTCAATTTTAGTGATTTGCTAATAAACAAATAGAAAGCAATTGGCATCTTAATAAAATGTTTCCTCACCTAACTTGACATTTTTCCTGGTCATGAAGTACAAGGATGATCCAAAACTAGTAGCCAAAATCAGTCCAGGAACATCTGCGGCAGCATAAGGTGATGTGGTTGAAGAAGCTCCATTGACATAGCTTAATGCCATTAGAGCTCCATATACACCCGCTTGTATACCCAAGTCCTTGGTCGATGGTGTTTCAATTGAAATGGGTGCATTATTAACAGTTGATTGCAGCCACTGAGGCATTGATCCCATCCCAGGAGAATTTACAGGTCGGACATCAGCATAACGTATATTACTATCAACAACTTTCCCTGCTCGGCGTTGAGACAAGCTTTGCATTAGCAACATATCATAAGCAGCCTCAACCTGGAAAACACAAACATCATTACTTCAAATAAGGTATGATAAGAGAAGATCACTATAAATTCATTTAATTTCAAATCACTAATAACTTCTGAAAGGGTACTGAAATAGAAATGGTTGGCTTCTTTGTATGGGACAAACAAATGGTTTTCAATTCATTATGACAGAAATATGAGGCAAGATAAAATAAAATTATGACAATCGAAACCTAGGTGAATTATGGTCTTCTCAAACACTGTAAATAGATAGCAGAAATCTATGAAAATCACCAAAATAACGTTTTTTCGTTTACGATAGACTAAGACTTTTACGATATCCCTGCATATAGAAGCTTGAGTTCAACAACATGAACTAGGCAGAGAAAGCAAAATTACAAGCACAGGAAAACAACAGCTGCACAAAGCAACAATGTCTTGAACAGTTTTCAGTTTGATCTTTAAATTGAACTCATTATAAAATGCTCTAGACATCTAAAAGCCCTCGACTGGAGTCTAGTTTTGGATAGCTCCGACAAGATCTAAAGGATCTGATGTGACGTTAACTCAGAATGCTTGATAGTGTATCTAATTCACTTGAAGTCTGTTAATTTGGATGATATTATAAAAATTAAATTCCGGACCATGCCAAAGAGTTATGATCAAAAGTATTGAAAGAATGCTAACAGCATAGCTGCATATCTCTTTCTCAAAGTAGGTAGTTTAAGCAATAAACAAAATTAAGGCGAAGCACAAGGCCTTCACTTTCACCAGCCGAAACAGAACTCAGCTTTCACCTTCAACATTCAATATGGAAACTTTTCGATCATTTTTTCCCCACAAAACAATAAATTAAACTTGAGCTTTGCTAGACATATTGAACATCTATCTAATTCGGGGTTTGACAGAAAGAACAATATAGAATATGCAAGTACGTATTGTTTGAACGCCCAGGTGATGGATTGAGGTAGGAGTACTTAATTGCCATCTTAACATTCATCAAGATAGACTTCACAACTCAAAACTAGTAAGCTAGACATCCCGTGCAGTGAACCCAAATCCAAGTCGGACTGCACTCCCACCAAAGCCCTTAAATGAGTGTCTACCCTAAAATTTAGGGATTAAATCCAAGGGAACCCTGCCACCAGTCCATCAAAAGCTCCAAGTACTATTCAATGCCTAAAAACTAAGGGGTTTGCTATGGTGCACTCCTTGACATAAGCGACTCCATTACTCTGTTGGATTCTCCATAAAGACACTCCTTAAGAACAATAAAAAAAGATAGAATAAAAGAGAGAGAAAGAAAAGGATAAAAGAAATTGTACACACCTAAATAATCGCAAATCAAATGTTGTTTTTCCATAAATTATTAACCACTCGCACAGGATATAACCACATAAACTTATATATAGCTTCGGTACATGATTGTAAGTACATGAATTGTTCTTTAAAACTACACTCTTATAGACTAGAGTTCTTCGCTCGGAATAAAATATATATATTTTTTTTAGTAAAATTACAAAAAAAATATATACTATTTCAAAAGCATAGAATTCCATGTTCATAAGTAAAGTAAAGTTTTCTCCTAGTTACACTTTTTACACTTTCTACCAAACATACCAATAACACTTGCAAGCAGTGCTTAAAGTACTATAATGATACTTTTGTACTTTCTTTTAAGATGCAATCAAACAACAACCCCTAATCACAAATCATGTGCTGATTTCATATAATCACATGCGTATGTATCGTTTTTGTTCATGATAATATATCCGTAAGGTGTATTATTCTGTAAAACTAACAATTAAGATGATTGGAGAGTGAAATCAAAATCCCCTCGCATCGCAACCTGAGCAACAGCCTGCTGATCATCGTCCTGACACGTGGCAAGGATAGAGTTCTTGGCCCTGAGAATCTCCTCGAACGAAGCCCCCTCGGAGACACCCAGCAGCTTCAGGGCGCTCTCCACCGACATCTCGAACGGGGCCGAGTCGTCCGCGGCGCGTGAGCTCGCGCGGCGGCGGCGGCGGCGGCGGCGGAGGAGGAGGAGTACGGACGGCGCCGGGAAGGATCGGGGGCGGCGATTGGTGATGGACGCCATCGATCGCTTGATCGGAGCGTGGTGGCGGAGGATTGAGGGGTGGCGGGGGGGGCGGAGGGGGAGCGTGGCGGGGGCTCCGTTGTTCTGTGAGAGTGAGCGAGTGAGTGAGGGGTCAGTTTTTTCTTAAACTGTTTAATTGATGGCTAGAGATAAGAGAGAGAGAGAGAGAGAGAGAGAAAAGAAGAGGAGAGGGGGGTTGTGTTGAAGCATCAATAGAGCAGAGGCTAAATGACATACTTCTCGAGTTAGTTGCCTCTGCTTCGTTGGTTCTTCGGGAACAGGATAGCAATTTGCACCAAATGCCTCACAAATTTTCAAGGTTTTTGTCTTTGCCTGCTCCCCTGAGAAGAACACTACAAATACTGTTTTCTCAACCTGCATAGACAAATATATATGGGGATTCAGATTTATTTATAAGATGTACAAATTCATCAGTTCTCCAAAGCAAAAAAAAAAAAGTAACCATGGTGTCACTCAAGACAATGCAAACTATCATCACTTAAAACATGTGGTCAAGTTCTAGTAATTTTTAATTCCCTCTAATATCATGTAATAATGCAGATTTTCCCTCAAGATACAAATAGAAAGCGGAAGAAATGACCATTTCAGATGAAACGGGATCCAAGACTTGTTCATCTGCTGGTGCCTGATTGAAAAGCATATTGCCCCTTGTAGCCCGAAACAACATCCGCTCAAACCTAAGAACTTTGGATTGATTAATAATTCCACTAATAAATCTTAAACCAGATTGATTGGCTGGTTCAGATCGCATCTCCTGCAAAATGGATGATTGTTAAAATTGTCTTTCAGACCGTCATGGAAAATAGTGTTGACAATACAAAATACCTTTTCAAGTAATGATGCTGTGTCTGCATAGTCATCATGAGAGTACACATGATCTACCAACTCTCTTTCTTCTGCGACGTCATGACTCTTGCTTGAAACAAGGAAGCCAACTGCCTAGAATTACCAATATAAATTCATAACTAAAACCTAAAAAGAAGAAAAGGCAAAACCTATATATATATATATATATATATAAGGTGAAAGATAAAGATATTATAGAACAAAGCAAAACCAGTATTTAGGTTTAAAAATGTTTAAAAGAACAACAAAAAGCCCTAGTTGTAATTTGGAATAGGTGGCCTTTCTTATAACATCTACAGAACTGCGTATTACATCATAGGTGAAATTTAAAAACAAGAAACCACGCAATAGCTTTCAATCATCATCAGAGGTGTGGATAGTGAGTCGGACTTGGAAACACAAACAAAAAATTTGTGTATGGATGTCATTAGAACCTCATGTTTGAAGAGCACAACCAACCAACAATATCTTTGATAACGAAAGCACATGGATTATACTTCTAAATAGCAATAGACCGCGTAAGCAGCCATATGAGCACATAAAATCTACGACTCTTTCAGGGTAACTGACCCACCATTCCACCAATCATAATGCAAATATACCTTTTCTAAAACCATCTTAAACTCTAGCAGCTCGTTGTACGTTTGCTGTAGTTTTTCACTGTTATTGTTCAATTCAATCAACTCATGTTCATGCTCAGCGAGTTGTGCCTGAAAATAACGAACATAAAAGGACAACAAAAATCCCCATTAGAGTCAAAACTTAATCGATAAAAGCACATAATATACATAAATACTTCACAACTAACAAAATTCTTCCCCTAATACTTGAGTTGCTAATGCCTACTTCTTCTGGAAAGTCAATCACAATTTAAAAGATATTTACATTCCTTATTTAACACTTTGACATCATCACTATACCACTATTGCTGAAAATGATATTGTGCATAGCACGAAATTGAAAATTAATATTACTAAAATATTCAAATATGTAAATGCAAGAGCATCCTATCAGAATAAGCAATTCTAGAATCTAAATCAGTGCATATATCATTTAGATACTTGCTTTACAGTAAAATTTCCGCACTAGCGAGTATCCAATATTTAAAATATTAAATAAATAGAAAAAATATTCAATTAAAAAGTGGAAATATGGTATGGATCTGTATTTTGTTTTTCACAGAGATCAGCCAATTTTATTTTTTTATTTTTTGTACTAGCAGTTCCACAGATTAGCAGAAAAAAATGTTAGTACTTGAAAGAAAGTAACAAATAGCTAGATCAAACATACCCTACTCCCAAACTAGGGCAATATATTACAGGAATGCACTTGCCAACAATGAGAAGTAGAGGTTAGAAAATAAACCTCTAACTCTTCCAAATCAACATCAAGTTGCGTAGCAGGATGAATAGAAGTCGTTAGACCAGCCTTCTGTATTTGATCTTTGCAAAAACGTAGCTTTCTGGACATCTCTGCACATCTCTTTACCTGCAACAGAACACCCCAAACATGAGGCAGAAGTTTGAAGCTAGACCATATATATATATGTGTGGATTGAAACTTTAGAATAAGATGATTCTGTCCAGGTCTATAACAACATTGCACACCACGGGGTCATGTGACAGATAATTCAGAAATAGTGATTGGTAATAAAAATCAATTTCATGCAGATCAGATTCCAAGAAGAAAGACCAACTGATTGAAACTATTCTCCAGCTGCTGCTGACAGAATGGTAATGTTTCATCTTTTATCCTCCCAGCAAAAGTCAATATAAGCCACTTGCTTTCACATGCATTGGGAAGGTTTGTTTGAAGAGAGAGAACATGAAATACGAAACCCACATGACATCGGAAGCTAAAGTTCCAGTAAGAATAAGGGGTTCGTTCTTGCTACAGCATAGTGGAAAACAAAAATTTTATTTGTCACTGTTCTCTGTATTTTCCCAAGGAAGAAATGCAATCTATAAACGCAAACTGGCAACTTCATAAAGTTCAAATATGTCGGCCATCCAACTATGACTGCAATCCCCAATTCCCTTTCCAATGGGAAAGGGATCGTATTATTAAAAATAATATATATATATATATATATATATATATATGAATCTATCCCTCCAGTTACAGATAACAAACAAATAAATGCTAAATAGCAGACTTCCACATCTACTTGACTTGAAGAAGCAATACACGCTAATTTTTGTACAACTCAAATTACTTAATTAAAATAACATCATGGAATAATTCCCACTGAGTAGATGTAGAACATTAAAACAAGTAACGATGACAGGAAAATGATATGAGAAAGTCAATCCAGCAACTTTATTTTGCGCAGATACTAATTCTTGAGAAAACAAACCCTTCAATTCGCATACAATAATGTGTGAGGTGGAATCTTATTATTACAAGAAGCCAAGTCTTAAGATGTCTGGATAGAGAGTCTGCCACTAAACTGTAGCATTTCTAGTTTACAGTACCTGATTTGCAAATGTACGTTGGAATGGACTTTTATCAGCATTTAACTGCAAGGAAGAAATCATAAATTAGTACACTATTATAAACGTTATTTTCCTTTACCAAGCAATGAGCTCGCCACTGTAAAGAAACGAACAGGTGTTTGTGATCACGGTCAAAGCAACAGCCAACATATAGTGAGATATTAGAAATTCATAATTCCCGAAAGTTCGTATCAAAGAAAATCATGTTCAGTAAAACTTCCGTACCCTTCACTGCATCAGAGATTGCTAGCAAGTGGTATATCTTCCAAGGGGAAATGAAAACCAGTATATTTTATGCGTTTCTGGTTGCTATAGGATCAAGATATTTCACTTTTCCTAAGATCGGAAAGTGTATGAAATATGCACAGCTGAATAGTCTAACTTGAAAAAGACATGGTACGGTAGTTAAATTTGATTGCCCCTTTTTTATAATTCATCCTTTGTTGCCCATGCAATCTGGTTCCATTGGAACTGATAATTCTTTCTCAATTCTCAATGTTAAGGTGGATGTCATGGATTTGTGGAATTATAAAAGAGATAGGATTTGTGAGATGATAGTAACAGTAGCATCAATTGAGGGGAAAATAAGGCAAAATAGATCAATGTGGTTTGGATGCATACAGAGATGATCATGAGGTATGCCGTTTAGGAAGAGTAACATGTAGTAATTGAAGGTATGAGAGGTTGAGGTAGACGTAAGATGTAGTTCGTGGAGGTAATTAGGAAGGACATGTCATTTTGTGGTCTAATAGCTAGTATGGCCTTTGATCATGCGGCACGGCGGAAAATGATCGACGTAGCCATGTAGCCCACCCTTCTTAGATGGGACGAAAGCTTGGTCGAGAGAGAGTGAGGAGTGGTTCTCTCAAAAGTTTTATGTTTGTCAGATCAGCCTTGACGGTTTCCTTTCATCAACCTAAGTGAACTCCTTGTACGTATTGAAAACTTATATTAAAGTTATCCGACATCGACTAGTTATAAGATTAAACTCATGTATATGATTACATGGCCATCCTCTCCTTGCAAGACGGTTTTTAAGGACTGCAATTATAAATTTAATAACTATATTCATCTTAGGGGATAACCAACAGTTGCTACTTGCAAGGTCTGAAACGACCAAAAACGCAGTTGATCACATCAGGATAATCCTTGAAATCGAAGTACTAAAGACCATTAGTACTAAAGACTGTTAGTACAAGGAGAAGGTCTGAAACGACCAACCGTTGCTACCCACATCATTCACCGGAGATAGCCAACTTCTTCCAAATAATTCAAGCCTCAAAATTGGAGGTCCATTGATGTGTTTCTTGATATGGGAGTGCTAAGATCAGCAGCATCAAAACTCGACTATCTGATCTGAGCCGTCCATCTTGCACGCGTTGTACACGTTCTTACACGCATATCACAAGCAGTTGTGTAAAATGCAAACGATTTTAGCATTTCCATTACCAATAATTCCTGAAAAAATTTGTACGTTCATGACGCAACTAAGAACAGTTGTGACTACAGGGAAGGTCCATTGATGTGATTATTTACAGGGGAGTCCTAAGAACATTCATGGTTGACAAGACAGTGCATGCTCTGTCATGCACATCGCCCAACCATGTGAAATGCGAACAATCTTAGCATTACCATCACTATTAACCTGACAAATTCTGTATGTTTACATCGCAATGACGCAAAAAGTGCTCACAACTTACTGGCATTAGAATATCTAATATCATTTCCAGCTACAAAAATTCCAACTCCCATAGCAACCACGGATGGAACTTACGTAAGGACTCAGCTCCCACGTAATCTCAAAGTTCAACTTCATATTCTATGTTTTAACATATAATTATAACATCGAGGTTTAGCCCATTTTATGATTTTTTACCACGTTATTCTTATTTTCAATTTCTGACACCTCTCCATATAGCAACCGGGGGTTCATAATCCAAAGGCAATAAAATCAAACAAGATTACACCCTGATCTAATCCAAATAAAAGTAAAATCATATATTGCACATACACAAAAATTAGATCAGTGCAACGGATCTGAAGAATGAATACATATATATATATATAAATATATACACATACATCTCGAAATTGGAGGAGGCCGAGTTGGCCGAGGTATGAGACCGCGCGGTGAGCGGACTCGGCGGGGAAGATGAGCTGCACAAGTGCCATCTTCTCCGAACGCATCAGATCCATCGAAGGCAACCTCTCTATGTACTGCCCCATCTCCCATCAACCGGATCTCCCTCCTCCAGATCTCTCTCTCTCCCCTCTCTCTCTCTCTCTCTCTCGCTCAGATGTGTAGACCTGAGTGAATCAGTTTTTCAGTTCTCTTTGTAGGCAACTGTCATGAGATTAGTGGGGATCATATTTTCGTCAATAAATAAACTACGAGGAAGAAACACGCTTGTAACAGAACGAATTGCAACAATGGTCCATTAGGTTGTACAAATATTCTGTTTGGCTCTCACAGTTTTAATCAGATCACAAATAGTCCCCAAGTAGAAAATGGGTTGCTCTAACGGTTCCCTTGGTTTGGGGACAATTTTTTTTTTTTTTTTTTGGTTCTCATTGTATTGGTTAGACTATGAAAATTCCCTAATTGCAAAACAAAAATATCAAACTTCTTAGAGGTTTTAACAACAAATATTATTTTCTAATCGAGAGCTAAGAATGATCAGATGTATGCTTAATCTAGTATATATTTTAGTTGTAAGTTTAGTATGTTACGCATCATATTTAAATATATAAATTGTTTCTCAATTTCTTTTGACATCCCAAACAATTAACCATTATGCTATCTTCTACTTCCATGGATTTTGATAATCTTGTAATGTTTTCTTTCGATTTCGTAATTATTTTCATGATAATAACATGAAAGAAACGAACATAAGTAATTATAAATAACAGACTCACAGTGAGAAAATATTATATGTCGGTCAAATGATTTGACTTTCATACGGGGACCCATCTCTCATACTTTTCACCATATGGGGTCAACTGAAAAGTATAGAGACCAAACAGAATTCACTGAAATTGTGGGGACCACAATGAGTTTAACCCCTGATTTCATCTTAAAAGGCTGTCACAAAATTAGATTTACATTATCTCCAAAGTCAACATGCATGACTAAGTGGTATTATTTTGATATAATTCTTATAAGTTAATTCGCCGGATCCCATAACTAAAGAGAGCCTTTTTTATACATTTTATTGGTCTAAGAATTAAAACGTTATGCTTGGTGGTGGCAGTGGATTCAATTATTATTAAATAAGTGAATAATTAGACACGTGAAATTAGAACAAATATTGTTGCCATCTGAAATTACATATACTTATTGGTAAGAATGCGATAAATAACCACGCTTAGATTTGCTACATCTGTAAACCTAATGCAAGATTTTCTCATAAAGATTAAGTTGTCAAAATGCATAAAGATTTTATGTTGTGTTGCATGCTTGGATGCATTTTTCTACCATTAATTTTATTTACTTTTTAACAATATCGAAAAGCAGTATAGAAAAGATAAAAATAAAATACAATCTTTTATATGCTGAAGAACTTAAAGAAAAGCCGTTTTACACGATTTATTTCAATTTATACTTATAATATCAGAATTAATTATTTTGGCACATCTAAGTCGGGTATATCACGCATGCGGATCTCATTAAATACATTAGTTTGATCCCGGTAAGCTAATCATAATAGGTATAAATTAGAACTAAAGTGGAAAATATTCTGTTTTTATGCCTATTTTAACATAAAAGATGTGGTACAATTAAGAAAAGGTATATATTAGGAAGCTCCAACTCGTGGGGAAAAAAAAATGAATTAAAAAAGTAAAAAAAAATAAAAAGGAAGAAAAGTTGCAGATAAATCTTTAGCTCCCATTTTGGCCAAACCAACAACTTTTTTCCTTTCTATTTAAATATTCAATTGTATCAAACAAAGCATAAATGTCATACCACATATTCATATATTGAATCACATGCTCTGTGTAATCTTTCTTCTACTTCACCATAAATTGAGAATCAGACTCTACATTACATTCTCAATGTTATATAGCATATACAAAAAAACTTAACATAGATTTCATCATATAACTATTAAAACTTTAAAGACCGGCTCTCCCACTAGCCCAAAAAATATGGACCCCCAAGTTTTCTTAATTTTATTAAATACATATTAAAAATATATTTCATATTAGAATGAAAATAATGTTTCTTTATGGGGCCTAAAAAATATTTCTCCACGGTTAATTATTATTTTAAAAATAAGTGCTGATAAAGTAATCATTTTTCTAAAGAAATTTTGTATTGATGTATATTTTTACATAGAATCAAATACTTATAATAAAATATTTTCCTAATTTAATGGTATTACTCGCTAACCAACTCTATTTTTTTTAACTGAAATTAACATTAAAAATTTCACAATTAGATTACTTAAATTTTTTAATGAGCCCCAAAAATGATCAACTTGTTTTGGACGATACCTGATTATTTATATCAAACAACCGTATGTGAACTTGAAAAATTAAACTCTGTATAGGCTTGAACATCCTCAAATTTGCGTTTATTTTTAGAATTCCATACCAGATAATGAGAAAGGGTAAGCAAATTAGGGTGACAAATTTGCAATTTGGAGTTTAAATCATGATACTTGTACTTGAGTTACTTGAAAATCGGTGACAAAAGTATTATGATTGCTCTGTTTGTCTTTCCCACAACTGTTAAATTAAATTTTGGATTGAGATTTTATACATATTTATATATAAGAATTTCTAATATATTACGGTATATTTGCTGATACGTATGAGAGAGAAAATTTAACACGTAGGAAAGAGAAATCAATATTATAATAAAAAATATATTTTTTCTCCTATGTGTCAACATATGTATGGTGATATGTAGGAAATTATTCCATATAAATAATTATAAAAACTTACTTCTTGAATTTTCTAGCATAATAAAGGAAGTGTCGTTTGAAATAAACTTTTCTTTTTGTTTGAAAGACTTTCTATAAACATTTGTGGAAATTTGTTTAAAAATAGAATAAAACCCATATTTTTACGTCAAATTGTGCATTTCGATTTGTTGTTTAAGATGAATGTTTTTTATACGTGTTGTTAGCTGATAGTTTCCCAGTGTCATTTTGGCAAACGAGCGTTGTAAGAATAAATATATGTGCAACGAATCTAGCAATGAAAAAAAACAATTTGATGCTGATTAGATACTTGTTCGCATCAAATAACTAGTCTGTTGTTGAATAAGTGTGTTTGTTAATGAACATGATTTCATTGCCAAATGCATTTTTTCTTTTGTTGCCAAAGAGTGATTTCTAGCAATAAAATATTTATTCGGTGCCAAAAGTTGATGCAATCTTTTGGCATATACTCGCCAAAACAAGAACTATGAATGCTTATGTATTTGACATTAATTTTTTTTTCTCAAAAATAAAATAAAAAAAATTTATTA
>MKEJ01064344.1:0-12434 GCA_001753735.1 Embelia ribes
TTCATGACTCTCCAAACATGATATATACTCAATACGCCTCCAAAATTGACATATACACAGTACGCCTCCAAAAATTGATACGTCTCCAAAAAAATTTCAAACATATATGGATATATGATATCATAAAGAAATAAAATATAATGAATATTTCGAGGACGTTACATTTATCAAAAAGAAATAAGACACATCTTCTGAAAACATAACTATTTAGGAGGATGCCCTACTTATTATGACCAGACATTAGATCCTCGCGCATAAACCAACTAGGATTGGCAAAAGTTACTAAACTTTTAGGTGAAAAACATAATGAAAAGATAAATGGATTTACTTGTTTTGGGTGGAAGAAACGTAACATCTTTTGGGATCTCCCTTACTGAAGTTAGAACATTATCCATTACAATTTAGATGTCATGCATATTGAGAAAAATATTTTTGAAAATATGTTTAACACGGTGATGTGTGTTCCGGATAAGATAAAGGATAATGTAATTCAAGAACAGATCTTGAAATATTTTGCAACCGCCCCACCATTAAATGGAATGAAGTTGAAGGCAAGTTTTTAAAAGCCTCTTACCAGTTAGAAAATTCGAATATATTGGCAATTGGTCGTTGGATAAAGGGACTAAAATTTCTTGATGGGTTTGTCTCCAATTTAGGTCGATGTATGGATTGTAAAAAAGGTACATTTAAGGTGATGAAAAGCCATGGTTGCCATGTATTTATGCAAAAGCTTATCCAATCGTATTTAAACCATTCCTTCCCAATAACGTGTAGGAACCCTTACGGAATTGAGTTTATTTTTTAAAGACCTCACAAGTGTTACACTATCCAAATACTACCATGTGGAGGTTGAAGTCAAATATTCCGATAATCCTTTGCAAATTGGATCATATATTTCTTGTGAGTTTTTGGGACTCAATGGAATACCTTCCCATCCACCTTACTTATGCAGCACAAATTCTTGGTCCAGTTCAATATTGGTAGATGTATCCGTTTGAGAAATACGTTGGACAATTAAAAAAGAGTGTTAAAAATAAACTTCAAATTGAAGGATCGATAGCCAATGCTTATGTATCTAAAGAAGCTGAATTTCTTTGCTCCTATTATTTTGATCCCCATGCGCACACCAGGAATAGAAAAGTTGTTCATAATGATATTGGCGAAGAACACGCTTAGCAGATTTCAGAAAATCTATCTATATTTACTTATCCAAGATACTCTGATGGCAAGCGTACGAGACAATATCTTGATGCCAATAATTATAGTAGCACATTCTTACATCCTTCTCAATTGTCTGAAGATTGATCATTACATAAAGTTAGATAAGTAGCTAATTATTTCGATCTCATAATGTTATTAATATTTCCATGTACTTTATTTGTGATGTTATTTACCTAATATAATTATTCTTGTTATTAATTGAAATCAAAATCTATACTAAAGAGTTTCAAGCCCGGATAGCAGAAATTAGTAGAGGGGAGACTAACGCCGTACTTTGTTCAAAATTACCCATGTAGTTCAAAAACTATGTAAATTTTAGCAAATTTGTATTTCATCTAAACTTATATATTGTAAAAATCTACTAGCCTTTTTAATATGCAGATCAATACTTAGGGTGAGCAGAATCTGTTCATCGTCATTTTAGTGGATAGACCATTGAGTTTGGTGTATATGTATCCTATGTATTTGTAAATAGATATAGGTTTTATTCCGTTAAATACGAGTCAAATATTGCATCATTGAACAACTGAGTGTGTTTAAAGTGTAAGGCCCCTGAAAACTATGATGACTAAACTATAATAAACTAAAAGTCAAACGGAAAGATAATTATTTCTCTCTCAAACCTCTAAATTCAATTCCATGTTTTCTATTTTTATATTTATTATAACAAATATAGGGAGATAGAGAGAAGAGGAGAAGGAACTATCGCCCAAAACCATTTGATCCAAGAGGGACAACACTCTGCGTGACAATCTAAACTAGGATTCAAGATCCTTTCCTCATTCTCATTGTGTTGAGGTAAGCTTCAACCCCTAACTTTTTGAATTGTTCATACCCGCTCTAGCCCAAATAAAACTCATTCAAAAGATTAATTTGTTGTAAAAAATATCATTTCATAATAAAATTTGTGCTTAATTCTATGTAGGTTCTTATTTGATTGAGAAACCTTCAAGTAAAGAATTAGTGCTCTCTTTTCCGAGCTTTACACAAGAGATTTTGATTCTTAATAAGGTGCGTAGCTGAAATTGAACTCTAATCAATTGAAATAATTGAACAAAATTATATTTTCTGGTATGAATTATCTAAAGAGTAATGTGGATTTTTTGTAACTGTTGTTCGCCTATCACTGGTATTGTGCTGATATAGCAGCTACCATTAGAACGGAAGTTTACGAACTATTCCGACAATACTATCGTTCAAACGGTGGACATTAGGCCATTCAAACGGCTCCCATTAGAAATCAAAATCTTAATGTTACTTCAATATGTTGACATATTACTTTCAAAACCTGAATTTGGTGTTAAGTGAAAAAGGAATATATGTGGACCTGGAACTAGACATGCTAAATGTTAAAATGTTTTGGAAATTCGCAAAAACATAGACCCTCGGGGATAAATAGATTGCTAAGATAGATAACTATATTATGATGTGATATAATATATTATAGGCATACGTTAGTCCAAGGTTCATAGTGGTAATAGTTGGTTTAGGCCTTTTGAGTATACTAATGTTAGGTTCGATTGGTTGTTATTCTGAGTCATTGGTTTAGGCCATTGAGGTGTGTTGATTCGAGGGATCGACAAACTATAGCATTCAATTTATGCCTTCGGGATGTGTACACCCTAGGGCTCAATGAACTATTTTAGGCCATGTGAGTAAGTTTCAATTCATAGTTGTCTTAGGTACTAGTTGTCTAGGAGCATAAGATGACTACAATGATTAATACTCCTTTTGACCAGGTTCTATTAAGGGAACTCAGGATAGGGAAAGCTATCCACAAGCTTTTACACATAAAGCCTCGGAAAGACATATATTCAGAGTGGGAGGACGTGTATCCCATAGTGTTATATAGTTTATGTCAGTTGGATTTATTTAGCATTAGTATTACATTTGGACTCAGATACTAGTAGGCAAATACATATTGGTCAGTTGCTTTCATTTAATTAATTGTTTCTATCATCGATTCAATAGGTTGGTATTCTTCTGATTCGTACCCGTTTGTTTATTTGTTTCTTATTATTGTTTTTCTTTTATATAATGCCAAGTAGAGCCAGGAGATGGAGGTCAAGGAAATCAAGGTTAGTGCAGGGATAAAGCTCACTCGAGGGGTTGGATTCAAGATTGGTGCACTTTTTTATTTATTTTTTTATGTTTGTTATTGATATTTTCAAACAGTTGTAGACCATTAGGCTAAGATTATATTTTTTATTGGTTAAAATAAAGTTGTGAGGCCAAAAATATGATAATAATGCCTAGTAGATTATGTTGCATGCATTGATCTCGTTTATTTCATTTATGAGATATTTTAGTTTAAAAAATGTCTAATAGATGTTGTGATGGTTTGTTAGTGACGTGCTTGGGGTTATTTAGAATTACGGGGTATTACATGAAGGGAACTAATTATGCAGATTTGTCAGTCGATTACTATTATTATCATAGAGCATCCAAGATTGCCGATAAAGAGAACAACATTTTTAGGTGCGAATGGTTTGATACGAGCAGACATAGGATGTGTGCTATTAAAAAGTATAATCACGTCGAAGTAAATGATGGAAGAAGTTATAATCAGTACAATCCGTTCATTTTTGCCATATAGGTAATACAAGTATGTTTTATGCCTTATCTTATATTGTCCAAACAAAACTTACCATGGCTAATAGTTTGCAATGTTAAATCTCATTTAATTCTTGACATACCGATATCAGGCGGGGATACAGATGAGGAGTTAACAGTAGTTTTCCAATAAGATGAAATGAATAGGGAAGCGATTCCGGTAACAGATTATACACCAATTAGCGAACTCAATTAACCTCTTGGCAACTTCACATAAATTGATGAGACAATCGAAAAAGAAGTTGTGGAAAAAGAAATCGAACCTAATTGTAAAGCCCTATAAATTATGTAGACTAAATTGTAATAAACCTAAGGTGAAACAGAAAGTTAATTTTTTCTTTTCCAATCTCTTTTCATTCCATTGCACTTATTCATTTGTATTAAATTCATATCAACATGGAAAGAGAAGTAGAAAGAGGGAAAAGAAGAATTAGAGATAAATCCATCAACCGTAGAAAGGGAATCATACGAGACAATGATCTAGTTGTTGATCCATGCTTCTCTTAGTGTCCTCATCATCGTAAGGTAAGAATTGCTCATCAAAATCTCTGTAAAGATTTCATACCTTGTGACCAAATCACATAACTTCATGTGATTGAGGCCCGATTATTAAAATTAGTGATTAATTCATGATCAATTTTGTAGGACTTATGCTTTCATTAGTGCATTATCATATGGAAGAATCTAGTTTTTCCCTCCGAGCTTTGATAGGGAATTGATTATTTTCGCATAAGGTATGTGGTGGAATAATGGTTCAATAGTAATAAAACATGATGTTTTGGTTGTTTGGACGTATTTGTTGATGAATCATAGGTGTTGTAGGATGAATTGATTGGGTTTGGGTAGTATTTAGTTGTACTTTTATAGATGGAATTCGTGTTTAAGAGAAAGGGAATTTCATCCACACAAAACAGCTTTGGTTTGGACGAGATACCATTTCATCCGGATGAGTTCCCATGTTTTCGAATGGTTGTTCTATTTTCTGTATAATTAAATAAAATGGAAGAAAAACTCTTATAGTAATGAAGTAAAAGATTTCAAATGTTGTAAGTTATGAGGATGATATAGATTTTGAATGTTGTTAACTACGGGAGTACGCCTATTTTGTAGATCATTACTGGGTATTAGATTGTCTAGGAGTATGTGTAATTTCTAGCAATTTCTTTTCAGCTTCTTATTTTATTTTCTAGTTTGGGTCAAATGTTGGTCATTGGCCAAAATATTAATTATTTACCTTTAAATAAATTGTAAGCTAGAAAACATGATAATAAGGCCGGTTTGAATTACTATTTGATTTACTTTGGGGTAGTGTCATACAATAAAATATGATGGTTGATGATTTATATTGATGTTACGATGTGGTTAAATGATAGTGACATACTCGGGGTTGTCAAGAAAATCCGAGGTATTACAGTTGATATCAGAGCTTAAGGTTTTTCAGCACTTTGGGAGTTGTAGGTTATTGGATCTATAGGATGGGAAATCTCGAGTGAGTTGTGTCTAGAAGATCGAAGTAGGCGTCTAGGAACATTGTTGCCTTGGATGCTTTGTATGCTTTGTGTGCTTTGTTTGCATCAATCCATGTCACATTGCTTTTATACGCATATTTTATATTTAAAACTAGTAGCCTATAATGATAGATGTTGACGCTTAACTCTGTGTTGGATAAAGAGGGGACACCCTATAGGTCTAACACGGATCTCTGCTAGTGAACAAAGTAAACACAAGCTATTTGGGATTTACAAACATAGTTGTTTCTTACTTCATATAATGCAAATATGTAATTGATTTTGATGGCTTTCCATGGAGGGATTCTATAGTGCTAGGATGTGGTGAATGAGGTTGTAGTGTGAGTAGCAACCGAAGTGGTTGTAACAGAGATTATGTAAACCTTTTTCCAGTAGTATTTGATCATCCAGACAATGGGATTTCTATTACGATAATTCAACCAAAACACACGATGTAAAATTGAGGTTGAGGAATCGAGAAGAACTATAAATAATTGAGGACAACGACCCAAAATAAGATAGAATTAAAGTAGTTAGAGATGGACTGAGCAAAGTTGAGGGCTATAAACTGATGGAACTGAGCATGAGGCTTAGTAGTGGATTGCAAGGGATTCTAGTGGCATAAGGAATAATTATGAATGTGGAAGTATGGAGTAGTTATGGTATATATGATAAATGGTGGATTTCATTAGACTTCTGTTGGGATTTAAGATCTGAGTAGAAGACATTCGGAGTAGCAAATTAATTAGTTGGGACATTACAAGACGTGTGGAATGTGTAAGGTAGTAAGAGGATTACTATACACGTGATGATGAGGAGTGAAGGAATGTAAAAAAAAGAGAAAACAATAAAGAGTGTAGGGTATAGTATAATCGTGTTGAACCTTTAAAAATGTTGTGAAGAGGTGAACGCTTAGTATTTCAAGAATGGTTGATAAGGTAGCGAAAAGGTGAAAATGCAGAGTCGTAGCATGTAATATATGCCGAGTAGGAGTTGTTGGTGTAGGTAAGATAGAATTGACCAAGAGATCCTATGAAGTTTAGAGATAGGGTTGTTGATTCCTGTAAGATTCTGACGTATAGTAGTCTACTAGAATAAAAGAAGTAGAGTGGTCTCCCATAGAATGGACTGGGATGGAACCATTAGGTTAGGGACATTGGTTGTTTATATGTATGCTGAGACAATAATGATTAGATGTTCTAAAACGTTGTAATGCAATGAGGATGAATTAAGGGCACACGAATAATAAGGTTGGCTATTACCAAACGGTAAATTAAACTATGATACGGTTAGTTATTTAGAATGATGAGGTAGTGTGCTGAGATTGTCGGGTGGATATCGTGGGTGGCTTTATCATAGTGGTGTATTTTAATCTATATCTTGCCAAAGTTGTTGGTTGAGTATTGTGGGAAGATTAGTTGTGGAGAGCAGTACAATCCATACGATGATGAGAAATATTTATCAGGGGTCAGAGATGATTTTAACATGGTCGAATCATTTAATCTATGTCTATAGAAATAGTCGATTTATGTCATATAGGTTTTGTCGTGATTAGATTTATTCAGAGGGTTTATGATTAGTGTACTCGACTATCCCTTAACCGAGATGGAGATACCGATACGTTTTGGATGGGTGGTTAACGGAGATGTCCTGGAATTTATTTAATTAAGTAGATAAGAAATAGTGATGGGAATATTGTGATTGTGGTGGAAATCAGCATAGCATCGTACTGCTTCTGATATGATAATACATGGTAATCGATATGAAGATATATTGCTGCTGATAGGATGTTGTGTTATTGTTGAGAGGATTGTCGTGATGGAGGTGAACCTTAGGACTATGTTCATTTCAAGGACTGATGTGATCATATTAGGCCTCGAAAGTACGCTTATTATGAGGTTTAGCATGATCATTATATGAATTGTTGGATGTGCCATCTAGGGTATGTGATTTTGGTAATCTTGTAAAAAAAAAAAAAAATGGATTGTCGTTGGTCAGACTAGATATATATACACAAGTTATTGTTGTCGTATACTATCGATAGTGACAATGTTGGAAATTCGTGTTATCTTATACAGTTATTTAGTTGGTAGGATTAAGTGTATTATAACCCTCATATGTGGTGGTCATTGAGTCGACTAAGCGTTTGCAGTTGGATAAGGTTGGTGTTTCAGTAAGCCTATATGTATGTTAAATGATATGCAGTTAGTGGCGACTGGTGCTGAAGGTGGTATTGAGGATACGCTTATTTATTGCTAGTGCGGGTGTAATAGAAGATTATGGGGATTTATACTCAGTGTTAAGAAATTGAATGCTTGATGAACTGGATTTTGATGAATCGATATGTATAGAGGTCGAATAGTGATAATAAAAGAAGACTAAGTGTGGATTATAGACAAATAGGTAAGGCCAATACCTTTAAGAGTTATCTATAGTCAGGACTGCCGTTGAGTGTCCATAGGAAGATAGAAACTGAATAAAATGGTATTGTTAAATCCGTTGTGATTGTTTGGCTATATGCATATGTAGTTGAGATGCATGAGATAAAGATGAGAAAGTTATGGATAGAGTTATTATGGAAGACTCGATGTAAGTGCTAGGAGTTTTTTTCTAAGCATGGTAAGACTTTAAGGACGAACTTTATTTCTTCAGGGATAGAAATGTAAGAATCTATAAATTTATAAGAACAAAATAGCCATTAACTGTAAACAACCGTGACTGAAGATGTAATTTAACTAGAGTTAATCTGAAACTTAATTGTTTTCCCCAAACTCTTACGTTTATTTTCTACGTTATCTCAAAACAAAGAAAGGAGAATAGGAAGGGGGAGAAGAAATGACAACTCAAAACCTCCAATATCTAAGATGAGGAGAACTTCGAGAGATGGACTAATCGTAGATTTGGAATCCTCGTCTTGCCCTTGTTGTTTTGAGCTAAGTCTCAATCCCTAACTCTTCGGGGTGTTCATCACTATTTTAACCCTAAATCACAAAACTCATGAAATTGGTTAATTGGTAATTAAATAAGTGTGTAGCAGTTGTGTGAGTATGAGATATTTGGGTGGTGGGGTTAGGGCTCATGTCTAAGGATTATCGGGAGAAAACCGCTAATTCTAACGAGGTACGTAGCAGAAATAATTGTATGAAAGTTGTATTTTCTGGTATAAATTGTGTAGAGGAAGTTGGGTTGTTTTGCGGTTGTACTGACAAATTTGCACCCTTTTATGAAAAAGGCCATGACTCTCTCTAGAAAATTTGTAATTAAGCTCTGTTTGAACCGTTGGAAAGATAATTGAATGAAATTTCTAATCATACTCAATTTGTTAGAACTTCCACAATTTCATAGTAATTCACTAAAGTTCATGTTTTTGATGTTTGAGACAAGTTCTATTGTTGTGATGTTATGAGATGTGTTGCAAACCCACTAGGAGCAGCCTATTGGGTCAGAAAACATCTTCACAAATAGGAGGTCATAGGTTGAATCCCCCCGCAAAGAAAAAAGAAGATGTGTTGTAGGTCTTGTGGATCTTGAATAGACATACTATATATGTTGATAGATGTTAGAATAATCATAATAATGAACTTATAAAGGTAACTTAAACTTTTCCATAATGGGTTAGGTTACGATAAGTATGGTATGTGGTAGGTATTGGAAGCTATAGGTCTGAGGTTTGTTAGGATGTGGTATGTGGGATGCCTTGAAAGTTAGATATCCAAGGTTGGTTATGGCAAGTCAGGGTAAGCCTTTGAGTTTAGTAAACCCTTAGGCATGACTTGAGATGGTATACCATGGGAGAGATAGAGATACTTCCTTGCAGGTGCGGTGGATGACGACCTTGAAAGTCTAGATGTTAAAGTATGACCCGATCTCGCGAGGATCCTTCCACTTGTAGTGTCTTTACGTATAAAGTTTCGGAAGGACAGATATTCCGAGTGGGAGGACATGTATCCTAGTAGTTGTATGATTTATGATTTTGACGATTCATGTATTACATGTACAATTTTATACATGTTGAGACGTGATATTGATGGGTTAGTACTGATTTATGCATTTGGTTTCATTTGTAATTTTATTACTATTGTCGTTATTTCAATAGATTGTACATTTTTTTAACTCGTGTCTGCTTGGTTGGTTTTTTCATTACTATTTTGCATGAAAATGCCAAGTAGAACTAGAAACTGGGAACCAAGAGAACCGAGTTAGGACAGGTTGAAACTTACTCGGGGGATGATTTCATCATTTCTTTTCAGTTCCTCATTTTGTTATCTTGTTTGGGTCAAATGTAGACCATTGGCGAAGATGTTAGTTCTTTACTTTTTAATAAGTTGTAAGACCAGAAAATATGATAATAAGGCCGATTTTGTACTATTTGATAGACTTTTGGAGTGGTTTCATTCAATAAAATATGATAGTTGGTATTTTATGTTGATATTATGATATGGTTGGATGATAGTGACGTACCAAGGTAGTCCAAAAAACCCTGGGCGTTACATTTAATAAGGCAAAAAGTAGCGAGACTGTCTCGAGTAAAGATTTTAAAGTCTTATGCCTTATTGATAAATTGCCCCCTTCGTGGTTTCACTTTGCAAAATCGCTTAGGCATAAACAAAGTGAATTTATTTTAACTCAAGTAATTAGTTATATAAGAATTGAAGAAAATTATAGATCTAGTATGAGGTCTTCAATGAAAGAATATTCTAAAGTAAACTTGGTTGAGAGATATGAAAATAATAAGAATAGAAAGTTCAACAATCGTTCTGAATACTAGCGTAAAGTTGAAAAGTTTAAGCAAAATAACCACCATTTTGAGCATACATATAAAAACAATAATAGGACTAAGTACTATAATGACTTTCAAAGAGAAAAAAAGCAATTGTTTGTGAAAAGACAAATCACAAGGTTGGGGACTGCTATTTCAAGAAGAATGAGCTGACTAATCCAAAGGGAAAGTAAGGGAATGAAAAGGGTCAAGTGAACATGTTGGGTCAAAGTGATCATGCAAAACCTTCCTATAGGTATATTACTTCTTTAGTAAATTTTACTTGTAAAAAAAAAATTAGTGGTTAGATTCTAGAGCTAATGTTTATATTTGTTTAGATAGTAATTGGTTTAAATCTTATCAATCATCAAGTGGAGGAAGGGTAATACTTGGGAATGATGTTGTTGCACGAGTGATGAGCATTGGAGATATAGAGCTTACTTTGACATCAGAAAAAACTTTATTTCTTAAGGATATGCGACATCTGCCAGATGTTGGAAGAAATTTAGTTAGTGGATCTTCTTTAATATGATAAAGATACAAAATAGTCTTGAAGTGTAATAAAAATGTTATTAGATGGTTTAGTCAAAGTGGATGTATTAGTTGACGACTTTAGGAATAATATATATCCACAAGTTTTAATAATTGAATATTATAATATTTGGTATAAAAGACTAGGATGTTAAGATCAAAACGACTTAAACATTTAATGGATTTTGATTTAATCCTAAAATCTAGAATATAATTTAAATAAAAATGTGAAATATGTGTACAAGCCAAATATAACCTAAAAAGGCTTATAACAAATATATAGGAAAAAATACACAACTTTTAGAATTAATTCATAGTGACGTAAGTAACTCAAATAGACTACCTGCTAGAGTAGAGAATAAATATTTCATAACTTGTATAAATGATTTTTCTAGGTTTTGCTATATCTATTTAATAAACACCAAATATGAGGTTGAGAATCAATTAGAGAAAAAGATTAAAATTCTTAGATCAGATAGAGGTAGTGAGTATACTGTAACTACATTTTCTAACTCCTGTGAATAATACGATATTATATATGAATTAACTTCTCCTTATTCCCCTCAATCAAATTGGGTAGTTGAATGGAAAAATAGAATTTTGCTAGAGATGGTAAATGTAACGCTAATTAGTTATGGATAGTTTGATAATTTGTCGGGAGAAGTGATATTAAGTGCTTGTTATATTCAAAATAAAGTACGAATTAAAATTTTTGGTAAAACCTTTATGAAATTTGGAAGAAAAGAATTCTTAATTTAAGAATATTAAAAATTTGGGGTTGCTTATCAAAAGTTGCAATTCTCGAACCTAAAGAGGAAAAAGATAGAACTTAAAACTATAGATACAATATTCATTGATTATGCCCAAAATAACAATGTGTATATTTTTTAGTGATAAAATTAGAAGTAAGTGGAATTCTTAATAACACAATCATAAAGAGATGTGATATTTTTTGGAGATATTTTTCCATATAAGAATAATATCCATCGATAGTTAGCTACAAATTCTACTTGCTCTCTTACACCTTCTACTTTTAGTAATGTTGGACCAATGATAGAAAAAGAAATTGAAATAGAATTGAGTAGTAAACGACCAAGAATAAAGAAGAAATTTGGGGAAGATTATTTTATGTTTTTGGTTGAAGGATGTCATGCCCCGGAATTCGACATCTCCCATGTATGTGATTTACACTACAACTCATATAAATGAAATAAACAATTATCATGAATGCTAAAACATAATCTCAAATAAGAGTAACTTATATAACTCAAAATAATATCTCGGGCTTGAAATAGTTTTGCCCATTTATTTGTAACAACTCAAACCATCTTTTAAAAAAAAAACGTCTATTGGCTCAACAACTAAAATAGATAAAACATCAATTGCTTGAAATAGTAAAACACTTACGATCCCTTAAGTAAGCTCCCAACTAGGTCTTTAATCTTGTATTTGGGGACCATTGGTACCTGTTTTTGCTTGGAGTTTTATAAAGGGAAAAAAACAATGAAGTAAGAAAATATTCCAAATAGGCAGTTAGAAATACTAAATTGTGAATTTAAAATCACAAGGAATTATGCAACATGAGTCTAGAATATGTCACGATAATAGTAATTTACCCCCAATTATACAATATACATATAAATCACCCAAAAGAAAGTACATACTCGTAATATAAAACACTTCATGTCACGCCCCCGAATCCCAAGCACCCGGAACCCGAGGGAGTGAGTTACTGAAAATACAACACAGCCATGCCACCACTGGATTTAAAATATTGAGCTACGATAAAAATAAAAATTTCG
>MKEJ01064348.1:0-12666 GCA_001753735.1 Embelia ribes
GTTAATCTACTGTACAGTATTCCTACAGTACTGAAACAGTAATGCTACAGTGTTGGTGAAATTTTGGGGCCTTATAAAAGAGCTCGGAGTGTTGCATGCTTACCACATATCATGATAAGAAGCATGTTCATAATTTGGGTATAATAGCCAATTAATATTGAGTGTTAAATATTTGGCATTTTTCTCATCGATTCAAGTTTTTAAAACTAGTATAGTTGCAATTTAATTTGAAATCATTTTGCGTAAAACTTTATTTTCCTAACGAACAGAACTTCGGGGGCTGGGGCGAGGGGTTGTATTATTTTAATACACGTTTTCGGATTCTTTGGCGACGGGGCATAACAAATGAATATTCATATTTGCATTACGAAACAGCAAGTATACTGAGTATTGCACGAAATATAGTCACAAATAATTTGTTTAAGTTGTAATAAGAATCTGAATCACCAATGAGAATCAAACTATGCATTCTCAAACATGGTAAAATTTCAGTATAAAAACATCTTTTTTAATACTTATTTGCTAGCAGAGATGTCAAACAAGAACCATAAAAACTCAGCGTTAAAGTCACGACCAAACAAGCCCCGAGTTAGGGCGTGATTCATGAAGTGTAGGCATCATAGCGAGCCGAGAGCTCATAGAATAGAAGCAATTGGCTTTCTGAGATGCCGAAAGTTTGTTGTTAGATCCTAAATACATGAGAAACAGAGAAATAAATCAATGAGTAGCCAAAACCCGCAGCCATGCAGAGAATGGAACTCTGTCTCTATTCCTCGGCAATATTTGCCTGTAAAATCTGTTCTTCATATTCCGTATAATCGAGAATAAGCAAACAAAAAATAATTCACCAATCGACAATCACGTAACTATATTCTATTTTATTGATTCTACTTTCAAAGGAAACATAAACACACAATATTTAGCCATATTTTTGTCGGTCATTTTGGATTTCACAAAATGATTTATTTTCTACGCCAAAAAAAATTGGAAGATTCAATTTAAATCTTATAACTCACGTAGACCAAAACAATAAATAGATTCAACTTAAATACAATCCAATTTTAAAGCAAAAAATATACATATATATATATATATTTCAAATACGTATATCATAATTTCAAACAAATTTTTCTCAAATAATTTATGACAAAATTTTAGAAAAGAAACAAAAAGAGAAAGAAAGTCAGAAATCTCGTGTGGAAGTGCCGCTCATCGCATCCTCAGATGCTGCGTTGGCACGGCGATTATCATCATTCTTAACAATAATAATAATAATAAAACAAATACAAATAATAGTATTAAACTAGCTGTATTATATGTATAATATATGTATACATACATGAAGAGAAACTTTTCAGTTCTTCAGATTATAGCGCCGATATGCGGCACGTAGGGTTTTGCAAATGTATATAAGCTGTGAAGACAATCGAGGGCTGATATTGCCCTAATTATGTTTGGGCCTACAATGGGCCCGGTTCGTTGAGCCTAACAACAATTGGGCCGATTCGATGATAAATAAATAAATAAAATTAAACTTGTTATTCAGTTTTCTTGTGGTTTTTAAGATCAATTTCGTTTACCTATATTTTTATTCAAAAATTGAATGATATTTGTTTTTAAGTTGATTTCTTTGTTTTTTTTTTTTTGGTTTAGCCCCTAAATAAGATGAAAATTTTAATCAACTTTTTACTGTTTTAGAATAACTTATTCAACTAATTTCAATAATATTCGTAAACGGACATAAAATAGTTAATTACAAGATTTAATAGTACTCCAGATGGTAATGATGAATTCTGGAAAAATTGTAGAGAGAATGTCTTTTTAAGTGTTGATTGGGTAACAATATCTTTTGGGTGGAGTTTTGGTACTCCTAATATGTACCAAAACTGTACATACCTAGCAAGAATTTGGTGTCCATTGATTTCGCCATAAAAAAACAGAACTCGTTAATTCTTTGCTTCTTTTAGTTATGTGAAGGGCAAACAATCCCTTAATATACCAAATTATAGGGCAAAATTTAATTAATACATCAACGGAAATTTAGTCCGATTGATATACCATTATTTCAAAAATTTATAAACTTGGCTTCTCCGTCACATTTTCCGTTAAGGGAGACGTTAGTTAATAACTAGGGCTATACAAACGAACCGAAAAATCTAAAATCAATCCGGATCTGGACATAGACTGGACTAAAAAATTTTGATACGAGTTGACTTATTATTGACCTGGTACCGAACCGGCCCAATTCGTAAATTACAATTCAAACCTAAGATCACCATGTTGCTAATCCGAACTGAACCGATTGGAATATAGGCTTAGACCGGAACCGACCAAAAAAAATTATTTATTAATATTTAATTTTAGACAACTACTATGATTATAGTCAAGTTTTTTCATTAACTGTGCAATGGTTTTTAATTTTATACTAGTTTTTATTATTGTGAAGTTAACAAATCAAATAGAATTAAGATAATTCTAAAATATTGCATCATAACAAAAGTTGTGTATTCATAGATAACTCATTACCATGCGCTATATACATGGTGACAAAATTATAAAATGTCGATTCAATCACTGCAATTTGTAGCCACAACAACAATACAACCTGAATACTCATTCTCCTTTTTTTCAATTAAGTATTCTTATTTAATTTTTTTAATAATTTAAATATATGAAGTAAACAATACTAATAAATTATAAATATACTACCGATAAGAGTTATGATAAATATTATTAAAATTTGATATATGAAAAAAAATAATAGATTTTGATATTTTTTATTTATTTAATGAAACCATATTTATTATTTATATAAAAACACGGGCTTATGGTTTATTGGTAAACAATCGATCTTATATTAAATTCTAATTATTAACAAAAAAAATTAAAATAAATTTGAATTTGATATTTATTTTAATATTAAAAGAACCATGTTCTGCAACTTATTTGAACCGATCCAAAATTGATCTGGTAGAACCAAGAAATACACCAAATCCGAACCAATTCTTGTAGGACCAATCCAGAGTTGTATCGATTTGAACACACCGATTCTGGGCGCAAAAAGTTGAAACAGATCATAAATCAATCCAAGATTTGGAATGGAACAATCCAATCCAAACCATATACACCCCAGAATTTGATGCGGACGCTATTTTAATTTATGAGAAGGATTAAAATTTAGGAGATAAAAATGTATAGACTAGAGAAAATAACCTTTCCACCTTATCCCATAGCTTATAAATCCAATAAAGAAGAGCACAAAAAGCTACACTCAAAACACACATTCTCCAGACAACAAAATTAGATTCAGTTATCACCCCAGATAAATAAATAAAAAAATCTCAGTAAATCTATTAAAAAGTATACAAAATGTCATAGCACGAGTACAATGGCTCCATAGCACATGGCCTAACTTGGGCATATGTAGCATTATTCGTTACAAAAAAGGGAGACTTTGTAATGCATAGTATATCAGAATGTATCTATGTAATGACTGTGGGTGCAGAGCGACCGGTATACTCCTCCATCTTAGACAGCTTGAGCGCAACCTCAACCTGCGAAAATAGCAGCTCGATTAGATAACGGTACATAGATTGTGGGTTTTCCACTTAATACAGAAAACTAACGAGTCATTTCCCTGACAATATATACATATATATTTTTAAAACCAAGTCTAACTAAGTTTTTAAAGTTATCTATTTTCACGAATGGTAACTAAAAATCTAACCAACACCAAAAATTCAAAAACAAGAATATTGAAATTCCAAAAATGACAACCGGCCAAAGTGGCTGATCCAAGGAGTTGCAGAACATTGTGAGGAGGATATATAAGAATGTCTCACCAAGGGAGCAAGAGCATCTTGAGAATCTCTCCCAGTTTTTGCTGGATCCTTCTCATATTGCTCGATGTAGAGACGTATAGTTGCACCTTCTGAACCAGTTCCAGAAAGGCGGAACACCTATACCACGATTTCAAACTGTTAACCACACTAATTTGGACACATGGGATCAAGAACTGGAGCAAAAACACAATGTGTCCAAGATGTCATGCAAGTCTCCCATAAAGTACAAACTATTCCTATCTCCTAGCTAGCATGACGGAAAGGAATAGATGGAATAGAATGATCACATGTTCCATGAATAGATCACGCATTATTCCCATCATTATAATCACATGAGCCACCACTCCAGAGTGCCACCATAACATTTTGCAATCCATGACTATGTAGTAAACCAGGCCTACTAATCTATAATGATTTTAACCCGGACCTCTCATGTACTGATTCGGCACTTACTATACTCTCAAACTGATATCCTAAGTCAACATCTCAACTTTGTGCAATTCAAAATTGTAACTGTACATCATAAGTCAGAAAGACCATGGCCTCTTTTTTCTATTTTCCCAATAGTGCCTAACAACAACCTATCTTGAGATATAATCAGACTTAAACTATTTCTTCGGTAAGACAACTGAATCTGAAAATACATGTACAGGGATAAACTTATTAACCCCAACTCAATGAGTTGAAAATATTAAATATTCTCCTCCACAACCATGTCCTTACTACTCAAGAATTATCCCCCATCTTCAGTTCAGAAGGGTTAAAAAATACATAATATGTTAAGTTCTACCTCTCCTCCATTACAACTCATATGATTGATGTTTGAGAGACAATGTGGGTTGTTGACAGCGGATAAGTGAACTTTGAAAAGTGAATGTCGAAAGAGAGTCCATTTACCAGTCGTGATCCATCTTCAAATAGATATCTGATACCCTGGTGCTTTGAAATGGAACCATCAACTGGATCTTTGTACTCAAACTCATCAGCATGAACAATATTTGCCACATCAGAACGAATCCCCTTGACAATCCTGCAACATTTGATTCGATGGGCAAGCACAAGAAACTTTTTTTAAAGAAAATCAAGATCTTAAATCTCATGCCAATGGATATGTTATTTTCTGTCCAGTACTCTGTCCTTACATTTACGCTTGCAAAGTAGATTAAATGAGACTCAATTTACAAATTATATTTCCATGTACACCATTTTGAGATTGTTAATAGATTTCGTAAGAAAAAAACAATGCCCGGTCCCCTAATGTGTTCAAAGAAATCTGTGTTCAACAAGATTTAACTAAGTATATAACCAGCCTCCTTTCCACAAAAAATTAGGAGTCCACCTCTAAAACTTATAAAATGAAACTACATGCCAGCACTAATAGACTTATAGCAATCAAAGAGGTGTAAATATTAATGGTATAGAAGATAATAGATGTATATTATCGCTCTTTCAAACCGCTTAACTTTGAGATGATATGGTGGCTTATGTAACAAAGGCAGATTTAAATAGTTATACAAAGTGGAAAGAAACCAGAGGCACACTGGCAACATGTACATAATGCAGAAGAAAGACCACAATCTAAGAACGTTTATGATAGCACAAGAGTCATACTTGTTGACTTCAGTAAGATCAGATTGCAGCTTAACCAAATATGCCATTAGTTCCTTTGCTGCACCTGCATCAACATTCTACATTGGGGGAAATTAATTAGTAAAAGATGTCCAATGGTATTAGCATGGCAAAGAAATCACAACATAAGTAATACAATCTCAGGATGATCCCCAAAAAGAAAAGAAAAAAAAATCAACCTCGTAATCATAACGAGTATAATAGTGGCGACCATAGGTAGCCCAATGCTGGCGGACAATGTCTTCTACTGTCACAAGCTTCTCTCCACTGAGGTTATCCTTATTTTTATAAGCAATAATGGAGAGCCAGGCCAATACGGCCCATATGCCATCTTTCTCACGAATATGATCTGATCCTGTTGATCAATAAAGAAATTGAAAACTCAACCATTGTTGATCAATAAAGAAAATGATAACTCAACCATTGCGCATTAGACGCTCATGTCTTCTACTGTCATAAAAACTAGCATCAACAATGGAAAAATAGGGGTGGGATTTCACCTGTTCCAAAACTTTCTTCACCACAGACTGAACACATGCTAGCATCCATCAAATTACCAAAGAATTTCCAGCCAGTAGGCACCTGATATATTAGGGAAAAGATTTCAAATTTGGTATTGTACATAAGTACCACTGTAACCGAACACCTTCAAACATATTAGAAGTTCTGAAAGATGTACCTCAAAAAATTTCAAATTTAGGTTTTTGGCAACAACGTCAAGTGCAGCAGATGTAGGCATGCTCCTACAGGTAAAAAATAAATAAATTCAATCGGATAAAATTAACCATTGCGGATGCAATAAATTTCAGACCCTAGAGATGGATATGAAACAAAGGAGTAACATGCAAGCAAACATTTGGATGCCCCAACATGCAAACACCACAAAATTTATTTGGATTACAGGCAAACGGGCAGGTTTCAGTAAAGAAGCCTTCATGAGCATGCACGAGCACGAGAGAAAATATGAAGCAAGAAGAGTAAAGAAAAATGTCGGAAACCTCGCAACTCCTTTAAGACCACCAGAAAAGTAGGGAATGGCTTCAACAGCATTTGCAGCAATAATAGCAACAGAATCTGATGGAGTGACGAAAAACCTGGTATTGCTTTGACAATATAAGTTTCTGGGCACCAAATCTTGTTTCCAGCAATAGTTATGAGCAAGATACTACCTTTTACCAAGAATCATATTTCGGTCTGCATCACCATCAGCTGCAGCACCGAATTCTGGTGGTTCATTCTGGGAGCTTGACTTACCCAACCCCATGCATGCCACCAACTCCTTTGCATAGGTCAGGTTAGGATCTGGATGCCCTCCACCAAAGTCTTCCTACTCCAATCGAATAGAACACACAGAATATGGAGAAACAATCAATTATAATCAGCATATAAAACAAGAAAATTTAACAAAGAGATGTCCACAAACTTTAAGGTCTGTTTGGCTATGTTATCTAAATTTTCAATTTCTATTTTAGTTTTCATGTTCACTGGCTTCATGATAAAACCAATGGAATTTTTGAACAATCTTTTGTTTTGAAATTACTACATAAGTTCAATTTGCTAAAAGAGTTCATGGAACCAGCTTCTTTCAGTATGCCTCCAAGGACCAATCCAGCAAATGCATTTGGAGCATTGTTCCTGTTTTTAAGAATCTGAAAATAGCTTTGGGAATTATAGACAAACGTAATCTACACACCTTTGGCACACAGTTCAAAAGTGAGCTTTCTGATGCACCAAGCTCCTCAACAAAAATTCGTTTAGCATAAGCGCCAGCAACACCATGAAGTGCGTCATAACTTGTAACAAAAGAGAAGCAATAATAAAAAACAAAACCCCAAAAGTAGACCACCACAAGTTTAACATACATATGAGAGATGGCATCAATCTGCATACCAGAATGAGAAGTTTGGAGATGAAAGCAACTTCCTTATGGACTCGAAATCAAATATGGACCTACAATTTGACAGTATTGTGTCATTAAATTAACTCGCTGAAACAACATTCCTGAGCATATTAAGCATGCCTTCTTTGTACCGACTAGAAGAATAAATTAAATACACCAAGTCGGTTCTTCCTTCAGGAGTTGTTAGTGCAATAAGTGTGAGTGTCAATTGTGAAGCCAACCAACAGAAGCAGTTTAATGGAAAAAACTTCTTCCCGAACTAAAAAAAAAAAAAACCAAAAAACAAAAAACAAAAGATAGAAGAAGAATATGAGAATGGAAACATTTGTGCACATACTTCATCAATCTCACATAATCGCTAGCTGAGTCAAAAATGTCCACTTCGAACGGCCCCCCAGGCCCTGAGAAGCTTGAAATGCCAATAGTAGAAATGTCCACCTGGAGCATATTTCAACCATAAACAGATAAGACTTAATAGATAAAGAACAACTCGAATAAAAAACTTAAAACATATTAAAAGAATTGGTAAGAGGATCAGCATACATCTGGCAAATTCTCCGCAATTAAGTACTCCTTAATCATTTTCGTATTTTCATAGATCTTATCAGTTATTGATTCCGGTGCCGGTCCACCGTTTTCCATGTTATATTTAATGCCAAAATCCTGTCAGATGAGAGCATAAAAAGAGAGACAATAAAGTTAAGCAGGAGAAATATTGAAAAAAATAACATCAGTTCCATAATCACTCTCTCATATGATTAACTGCTGTTTTAAAGGCCTTTCTTGTTTAGATCCATTATTCAAATTCCAAACAAGCATACAAAAAGATGATGTTGCTGCATGCTGCCATTTGACTTGTCATGAATTGAAGTTGTCTACAGAACAGACAGAAATTAGAAACTGTTGAAACTAAGGAAAAAAATGGTTTTTATGTTGGTATCTCTTTCATGGAAAACTTAAGTGACATCTAAGCCGCCTCCTGATTATAAAATCCCATTCCTTGTGAAAACATGGAGATTCAGCAAATAAAAAGCGTAGATACCTCATGGGGACCACCTGGATTGTGACTGGCTGTCAATATAAATGCTCCAGAGGCTTTGGATCCCTATGTTACAATTGAAGAACAATCTTTATGCGGCGTAACACAGGATTACCATATTCTGATGAGAAGAACAAGAATAGGCAGTTATCTAAAAACTATTTAACTCACATCATGTCCAACCCTTTCGCGTATTACAGCTGAAACAGCAGGAGTAGACAGCAAACCATTTTGACCAACCCAAACACGTCTTACTTCGTTTGCAGCAGCCATCTTAATAATAATCTGCCAATTTCAAAAGGGAACGATGAACATTAAGCAGATAGTGCTAGTTTACAAAGAGCACCATAGGGATCTTACAAGCACAAAATTTGGGAACCCAAAAGCTATCATTGAAATGCTAAGAAAACTAAGGCCAGTTAGGATCGTACACGCGGGTCAGTCGAGCACCCCTGATGAGCAAGATGCAAGTTCACAAGTATTTTATACTAATACTTCATATTTAAGAGAAATAAGGTGTCATGTCAATGTTACTCTGGAAACTCGTAAAAAAACTGGGAAATTACACTTCAGTACCCTTAGGCGTCTGACAATTACAATTTATACTAAAATTCGATTTCAATTCAGTTACATCTAAAAAACTTTCAGAGTCTGACTCAGTGTATTAGAAGAGCAATGATAATCCATAAGTAAACTTATCTCATTTCAAGAAGAAACTGTTATTAAATGGAAAACAATATATTATCAACCTTCAAGAGTTTAATTATGTCTTTTCAAGAGTTCAGTGGTATACGATTATACCTGGATGGCATCCTTCGAGTAATACCGGCCATCACCGGAAACAACAAGTGTGGCACCTGCTTACGTACAACTGAAGGTTACTAAAATAATACATCATACAAAATAATATCAAAGAGTAAAACTATAAATTCATTTCAAACTTATTAGAAGAAAGAGAATTTCCCAGACAATCAAAAAATAAGATAAAAAAAAAAAAGGGAATGAAATGGTTTCTCCGAATGAGATTAGCACTTTCCAGAAGCTTTCCCATCAAAGGAGCTTTTTTTGGCTAGCTTCTTTAAACCACAAAGTCAATTTGTTAAGTTAAAAACAGAAAAATATTAATTCAGTACGAAACTAGAATTGAAGGGAAAATCTATCATTCTTATTGTGCTAGATATATCAATCCAGTCAATATTAATCAAACTAGTCTGATTCAAAGGGGAGATTAGCATAGGCCGACGTAGAACTTTTTTCCTGGTAACAGCAACCTCGCCAACAAATTAAGCCTATATGCATAACAACTGAGAGGTTTTTGAGAAGACAATCCTCAGACAAATGCTGCAACTTTGTCCAAGCAATCTAGTCAAACACTACGATATCAATGTACTTTGAGTACACCAAGAAAGTCGCAACACCACAGAAAGGAAAACTTTATAGCATTAAATTTGGAAGCATCATCATTCATCTAATCAATAGACATTCTGAAGGCTAAAACAGAGGACGGAAACACCAACCTCTTATTTTCTCTGCTGAAAGGGCATCGAATGTTGACTGAACAAAGTTGTGCAAGTAATTAGGTTGCTTGAACACTTTCACCTGAAATGATCAGAGAGCCTCAATCAGAAACGATTTTGAAATATTTGACTGTAAAATATTAGCTAACAAGGAAATGAGTATTTCAGAAATCAACAGAATACAAGATCTTTTAAACTCTCACCATCCAAAAAAATTCTATCAATTCATGGACAAAAGCAGACAAGAGTCACTAGAATTTCACTGCCAATCTCATGCAGCAGAACTTTTACAATGTTAGAGAAAGAGACACGTTTTGCTTAAGAAAAACTGGATCCTAAAGCAATATGCCGTTTCCTCCAATTGAAACTCAGGTAAGTTGGTCTATCCGCAATTAAAATGAGGCCACAGATCTATGTTTGGGTTCAAGTACAACCGAAATAAACAAGCATACATAATCCGACTAAGGTAAAAAAGAAAAAAATACCACAATCTGAATGAAAATGTCATTTATTGCTGAATTTTCGAAGTACTAAATTTTGACCATGGCCTTCTCTCCATCATAATAATGATAATTTTCAAGCATACACATGAATGGATAAAATAAGTCAGATCATCATGATCATTCTGTAAACAATTTTTGGACATGTTTCTGCATCTTCTAAAATGCACCTACCTAAATTCCTTGGTTCAATTCAAATTCATAACCTTAACAACTTTTTCACATATACATCCTCCAAAAAAAAAAGAATAAATTGTTAATTGGCTATTTAAGCCTAGAATAAATTATGAAACACAAATATTTGAACTGTCTAGTTTCATTCAACCTAACACTGTTGAAAAGATTTCTCCACGAGCAGCCTGTGTTGGAACGACACATTCCCCTAGTTGTGGTCCCTGCAACTATGCAACTAACTTTGCGGACATGTATTTTCCAAGTGACTACATATGCAATATTTGGAAATTTTAGCTTCTCCATTTTCCCCACAAGGGAATTCAGAAGCATGCTTTTAACATTTATTGCCATCCAGAATGCGGATCATTCTGGAACATGAAACAAGAGAACGTGATACACCACATGTTGTAAAATGCGATGCAGTAAGGTTAGCATTCTATAGGTTGCCCTAGCATAAATAAGGTGGTTATATAAAGTTTCCTAAAATCGACATCCAGCTAACTTTAGTTTAACCACCTATAATTGGTCATAACAAAAAGGTATTGATTTGTAATATGTATATTGATGCTTTTAAACTTCAAATGATAGTAATAACATCCAAAAATTTATCCATCTATATCATATTTCTCTAGGGAAAAAAAATGAGAATACAATTGCATTGGGTCACCTTGGTTTGCTATTTTTTTCGATTTGGTATGCGTATAATTTGCAGTTCGTTAGGATATTAGTGATTTTGGTAACATAGCTTATAACTTGTGTTCCCTACAACACTGTAACTAGCTTGTGAAGTTGTGTCATAGATACGGACTGAAAAAACATTTACAAGTGGACGAAACTAGATTTTTGTTCGCTTGATCCAAAAACAACAATTGGCAATTGTTGCAGATCTCACACAAAATTGCATAAGAAAATAATAAATTCCATTAGATCCAATGATCAATGATGCAACAACCATTGCACAAAAAAAAAAAAAACACTAAGTATGTCTAAGTAAATTCCTGATCCATTGCGTGAGCATACCACATCCAATTCAACAGGTCATGTAAAGCTATACAAACACTTATTCTGTTACATCTTTTGCATCAATCTTTTCCTTAATAACATAATTAACAAAGTTGTCAAAGAAAAATGGCATCGAACATGCAAAGAAATTATACAAATATCTATGTGATGAGATCTTGTGCATTGAGCTTTTCCTTAAAAAGAGAATTAATGAAGTTGTTCAAGAATAGGGGTGTTAAGTTCCTCGAACATGCAACTTAGTGTTCAGTTCTATTTCTTGACCGACAGTGGTGGTCCCCCTACCTCGGAAATTTTCGCAAATTATATATATATGTATATAGACACGGGTTTGGATACAGTTTTTGACAAGTATAATCTACAATGTTAAATCCAGTTTAAGCCAACAATTAGAAATATTTCAATCACTTCGCCCGTTAGATCAAATTGAATTTAAAAGTGTAGATTATCCCTGTCAAAACACTGTTTCAAAATACGTGTCCCTTGTGTCACTCCTTCTCTCTCTATATATACATATAAGGAGCGGATCAATGGACACGTGTTTTGACATAATTTTTGATACGGTTGATGTCAATTGTTAGATCCATTCTGATCCACCTGTTAGATCAATTCCAATCACTTCAACCCTTGGAATCAATATAGATCTACCGGCTCAGATCTTCTATGTCAAAACTTGTGTCAAACCATGTGTCCCTCAAATCCATTCGCATATATATATATATACATCCTAGTGCAATGAAGCTCACGGATTGCAGGATCCAGGGAGCATATGAAGTACACAGACTTATCTATACAAGTTTTGAAATTTTTCAATACACCAATGCGTGCTCCTAGACAAAAAATATTCATCCCGATATATATCACATTAGGACTTGGCGATTGGCACCACTACCCAGATATCTTGGGTTCATGGAGATCTAGCGAAGCAAGTATTTCCACAATTTCGATACATGATTGTCCTTAATTGCATCATTTCTCCTAAAAAGGGGAGAAAAACGAAAAGAGCTGAATTGAGACAGAATTATCTTTTCTCTCTCTCTCTCTC
>MKEJ01064355.1:0-29259 GCA_001753735.1 Embelia ribes
TTATTTATTTATTTTTTAAATGTTTGGAACTTGAAACAGAAGATACGAAATGGTTTTGGTTATATCCCAACTTTTTATAATCATGTTGTAAAGTTTTGTATGTCTCTGATTTATTGCTTGGGAAAACAGCCACTCTTCTCCTGTTAATATCTGAATGGCTTTGGTGAGTCATGAAGCACATATCATTGCCACATGATAGAGTTAATTTAGAACTGGAATCGAATAACATCATGAATGAACTTCACTTGCATGGAAACCACTACGTATAGGGCAAAGCGGATATGAGCTAGTACATTAAAATAAAAGAAGACAAAAGAAGCTTAGACTATCAACTTGAAATTTTGATTTATTTTGCCTTTAAGGAATTTTATGTAAACCTTCATGCTCTTGTATTTGTCATTGATAATGCTGTGCAGCCTAGTCAAAATGTAAACTCTGATTCTTAAAGCGTAATTCAGAATGTTCTCATCTTGATACTGGAATCTTTATTCTATGTCATAAATTGGTACAAAGGAACAGAAAAGAAAGAATGTACCTTTTGTGGTGTAAAACTTGGCATTTCTAAATTGTGCTTATTATTTCATTCCAACTTTACAAGACGAAAATGATCATTTTACTATCATCAGCTTGAAATTTATCATTGATTATTATTTTCGTCATGATTATTTTTTATGACTTGGTAGTTTAGTTTTCAATTGGTATGCACAAGTTATGTTACTTTGGAAGGTTGAGGCTAATTTTGGGAATTACTCTTATTGAAGAGTTTGGAACCACCCAGAGACTATCCTTCTCAGTTTGCAGTTCTTGGTTTTAAAAACATCTTTAATTGTTTGTGGCTGCCTGTGGGCTAATTGGTTAATTTTATTTATTCTATTTCAGTTTCATCTTCCTGTCGGTTCTGTACTCCATAGCTTGTTATGTTATAGGTCTGTTTGATCTTTTTGTTGTTCATTGGCTATTTTTTGTGGGGTTGGTCCTTTTTTTTCTTGCCTGCCTTGCTTTGTATTTTTTTTTTTTGTTTGTTTAACAAAGCTGGTGTCTGAAAGGAGAAAAAAATTAATCATGAATCTTGACTGTATATGACTCTTAACACATACGTATATTCTTGCTTGTGGCGGTTGTAGTTGTATGAGCTTGTTTATAGATTTATTTTTCGGGAACTTATAGCAAATATAGCAGTTGCATTCTGGATTGCTGATGACGTCAACCCAAGTGATGTTTCTCTTAACCCTTTGTTATTTTCAATTTTCCCAATCAGTGTTGCTTGTTCAAACAAATGATGCGAGTGATGAATCTTTGGTCTAAATTGTTTCAGGAAGTGTGTTGACATTTTTACTTTTGATTTTCGTGGATTCATTCTTTTCCTTGATTGGAGCCTTTTGCATTAAGTTTTATGCTATGATCCCCCTACTGCTTCTTTGACGATTAGATAAATTACGGTTCCTTGTAAGATGGCCTATTTCTCCATATTGATTAGGGGTGTCAAACGTGTCAGGTTAAACGGGTGGCGGCTGAAAAACGCATAAACCTGTACACGACACGTTTAATAAACAGGTAAAAAATTTTAACACGAACACGAACCGTTTAATAAACGGGTAACATGACACTAATCGTTTAACACGTCTAATTTTAAACGTGTCGAGTGGGGTGGGGTCGATTTAACCCATATACAGCCCGTTTGACCCATTTGACCCATTTACCTGTTTATTTTTAAAACTAACAAACTCAAATAAATGTGATATTTAAATAAACCACATTATATTATAAAGTACAAACTACAATCCAAAATAACTAAACTCCACCAAGAAACATATTACAAATCATAAATACAATCCGAAATAACACAATTACACCAAATAACAATCATATTACATTATTCACCAAATAACAATCCCAAACAACCACAACCACAACCACAAATAACAATCCCAAATAACCGCAAGTTCCAAAATTACACCAAATAACGATCCCAAACAACCACAAATTCCATGATTCACAAAATCCCGTGAAAGAGATCAAATCTCCACCTCCACGACAACAAGCAGATTCAACAACCAAATTTGCATGCCCTACACAAGTTAAAATGAAATATTATATAACATTAAAAATTAAATAGACTCATAACTAGATAAGTAACAAAAACTTGGCATTACCTCTCTTTAGTCATAATCAATGGTAGTAATAGAATTAGAACATTGAGCAGATATAGCTTTATTAGACTTCACATATTGATTGAAAACATCATCATTTTTTTCCCTTTCCGAATCATCACTAGAATCATCTACAACTAAGCACAACAACATAAATGAATCAATGATCACATGAATTAGGATAATGAGAAAAATAATACTTGTAAAATGGAATCAAACTTACTGCTCTTCCCATGAATCCAATCTCTAGTACAAGTCAATGCTTGAACAGTTTTTGGCAAAAGTGAACTTCGATACTTATTCAAAACTCTACCACCGGTGCTAAATGCAGATTCAGATGCAACTGTAGAAGTAGGAATTGTCATCACATCACAAGCCAACCGAGACAATATAGGATGCTGAAACTGCTCTCCTTTCCAAAAGGTTGGAATATCCAAGTCCTCCTTTCGATCAAGCCTTTTTTCATTAAAATATAACTGCAACTCAGTCACTCAAGAAACAGGAGCATCTTTTTCTTCACGTTTTTCAAAATCCTACATTTTGTACAAAATCATTACGAATATACAATAAACTACCTTGATCACATTTAATTCAAACAAACTAAATTATATTTTACCTGAAAAAGGCTTTTGGAATCATCAAGACTATGAGTCTCGCTAACTTGTTTCTCACTACTTGAAGTACTTGGAACAACATGTGACAAGTTGACAGTACAATTCAAATAGCTCAAATAAGGCATCTTGAACACACTTGAACTCATAGGAATCACCACCATAAAGTTTTGAAATAGCCCAATCTACAAACTGAATTTTGTACCGAGGATCTAAGATGATTGCAATTGAAAGAATCACACTATACTTTGACCAATACCTGTCAAACTTGGCATACATATGACTTCCCATTATCCTCATAAAACTATCATTGTCTGTCAATGCCTCCTTCAAAGTATGTTGAATTAGGAACACTTGGGGAAAGAACAAATTAGCTATGGGATATGTTGTAACAGAGAATAAGCAAGTAACTTTATAAAACACCCTCAACAAATTAGAAATCTTCTCTACTTTGCTCCATTCTTCTTGGGAAGGACAATGTCTATAATTAGAATCACTCAACTGTAAATGAATAAATGCACGACGATAAAAGAAGTGCGCTGTCAAGCATAATATAAGTTGAGTTCCACCTAGTTGGAACATCTCCTCGCAAACCTTTTTTACTCTCTAATGAAACTTGAGCAACACAATCCATGAACTTCTTTTACCTTCCCGATGAACCTTTAACATGTTTGATGCTTTCTTGAATTTTTATCACTTATTCATCAATTTCTTTAAGTCCATCGTGGACTTTCAAATTAAGAATATGTGCACAACACCGAACATGGAAGAACTCACCATCCCTCAAGAGAGCATTTTTAAGGTTGACTCTTTGAAAACTCAACAAAACAATCATTACTAGAAGCATTATCGAAGTTAAAGAAAATGATTTCTTTTCAATTCCCCAATCAGTCAAAAATGTATAAATTTTCTCAGACAAGGCAATACCAGTGTGGGGAGGGGGCATGAGACGAAAGTTTAAATTTTTTTTTTTTTTTGCAACTTCCAATCTAGATCAACATAATGAGCTGTGAGAGAAACATATCCATTAGTCGATATAGAAGTCCACAAATCAGATGTCAAACAAATTCTTCCAGGAAGGGAACCCAACACAATTTTAAGTTTATCCTTCTCTCTCTTGTACATTTTTAACACATCTGACTTTGCAGTATTCCTAGAAGGCATCTTGATATTCTCATAAGCATACTTGAACATTGCTCTAATACCCTCATATTGTACAAATTGAAATGGTAAATCATGCTTAAGTATTGCCTCAACCACTAACTCGTGAAACTTTTCAGGATCAAATTTTGTGGATCGCATTAGCATAGATCCTTGACCTTGACTTAGAAGTAATTGTCCAATATCCCCGGTGTCTTTTTTCACACATTTTTCCATGTGAGTATGCACGTTACCAGTTCCGTAACTAGACTCACATATATATTTGATACCACAAATATTACATGCAGCACGCTTCTTACCGTCTGGATATTTTTTATTTAATTCTGTAAAGTATTTCCATTCTATTGAAGTCTTTTGTTGCTTACGATTAGATTTACCTTTTTCTGTAGTTGTACATAGAAAGGATTGTAATCAGAAGGAAAAAGTGCTTTAATATCCTCTATACAAGCGATCTTGAATTCACAGTTGTGTATTGCTATTTCATTCATTGACCAAGAAATCATTTAGCACAGATCTAATGCATATCTAAATACAAAGAACAAAGAACAAAGAACACAGGTAGAGAAGAAGAAGATTTACCTGCTCGAAGTCTTGGCTCGAAGATCGGCTCGAAGTCTTGGCTCGAAGATTTATGGATCTAACACTGATCTAAATATAAAATCTGCTCGATCTCGTAGCTCGTTGTTCGCAGCTCACAGAGAGAGCGAGAGAAGAGCAGAAAAGTGGAGGCGCTAGACAGGGACTGGAGGTGCAACCAACAACAAAGCTTCAGCCAGAATCTACAAAAAAATAGATTAGGGTTAGAAAAAATAAGTTTATATATTTTCTCTGCGACTATCATTTAAAAAAATTTATTAATTTATTGTTATATTAATTTTATTAAACGGGTAAATGGGTTATAAACGGGTTGACACATCTCACCCGAACACGACCCGTTTATTAAACGTGTTAAATGGGTTGATCCGTTTATCGCCCAAACCCGTTAAGGTCTCACCCAAACCCGTTTAATCCGTGTCGGTTAATCGTGTCGTGTTAGATTTTGACAGGCCTAATATTGATTGAGTTATGACCAAGTCATACTTTATTAATCATGGATCTCGTGTAGATCTGAGTCCCTCGTGGTGTTGTAGTTGTCTACATCTTTATGAGATGTTTGTTAAAGTGTGTACTCAAGCTTCAATCCAACTTGTAAAATTCTTACTAATGGCAGGTTAATGGAGATGAGGAGTACTGTGAACAAGGTTCTGGCGTATTTAGCTGCCCTGCAGGAAAGAACCCAATGTATACATATCGAGAGTGCATTGTTCTTGGACAGACACACTTATCATTATTCAAGGTCAATCAGATTCTTAGAGAACTAAGTAGAGAGTGGCCTGGATACTCATACGACTTACTCTCAAAAAATTGCAATCACTTCTGTGATGAGCTCTGTGAAAGGCTTGGCGTGCCGAAACTTCCTGGTAATTTTTTGTTTACTTGTCTCTTACATCTTTATTTAGTAATTTACTCTGCTATAATATGGTAAACAGTTACTTTTTTCTAATAAGTAGTTGCGTGGGGACCTGTAGTTCTTAGACATGGTGCATGTTGTGTTTCTTTTGTTTAAAATGTATTTTTTGCGAATCATTCTATTCTTTGCTGTATGGTTATGGTTAAAATTCTATAATCATCTATCTGCCTGAAGTGTTTTTGCTAGCTTTTGTTTCATATCGCAACTTGAATTGTTGAAATCCATTTAGCTTGTTTGATTAATGGATACAGTACATTGCAGAGGGGGTCTGTTTTCTTGAGTTTTGCTCATCTTTTTTTGGAGATTGGTTTTTTGTATGGCGTAACATAGGACTTAGTTTCCCGATTTTGTTTAGGAAACTAACTTTAGGCCTGCAGTTGTATCTTTTTTCATGCATTAATTCTGGACTCTTAGATACTTCGAGGAGTTTGTTTCATTGTTATGGAAGGAAACTTGTAAAGAGGCTTAGGTTGTCTTTATTTGTCTATTTGTTGTGGTACGTTTGCTCCATTGGCACATATGATGCAACATTTTACCTTCTGTCAAAAATAGGTGTTTGTATCTATTTGATCTACAAGTTTGAAAGAAAACCAAGGATATGGTCTAATGGAATTTCTGTAACAGGTTGGGTTAATCGTTTTGCACATGCCGGCGATACTGCTGTGGACATAGCAGAGACTACAGCACTACGGGTGAGACCCTTGTACTTACACAGATGCTTAAGCAAACTATGTGCCATCTTTTGGTCTTTATTGTTTGTCAGACTATGGGCTCATTTGTTGCAAAAGATAAGCTGATAAGCTAGGTGTTCTGGAACAATTTTTTGCTTTTTGTTTAGAAAATACGGGCCTTCGTGTACTGTGTACATTAGTTTATATGGAGTAGTTTTCATAATTTCATGCAACAACCTATATTTGGATTCTGGATAGCTCAATAGAAATATGCTAGTAAGCTAGCTTTATTCTAGCTTCCATTGTTTCCGCCTGCAAGAAAAGTTGGCTCATGAGCTACGGAACCAGATGAGCTGTGCCACATTACAACTCGTGAGTTGGCCTAACAACTAAATTGGAAGTTGGGCTTCCCCTTGCTCTCTTGAATTTTCTACTTGCTAAATTTTGCATCGGTGTTTTGGGTTTTGCAGTTTAGGCAAGCGAAGACTGAGATTGTATCGGCCAGCAAAGTGGCTTACCAATTTCTAGCAGGTGTTACATCCAAAGGTACCAATTCTCCTGATTCACAAAACAATTCCAACAGAGGAGGGAGTCCCAGGTTCCAAGCTACCTGGTTTAAGAACATGATTTCAGGTGCCAAACCGTCAAGTAGTTCCAGCCTGGAAAACCAAGAAGTGCCGATGATGACACGACAGAACTCAACCCGACATGATATATGAACATTCTTGTCGAAGATTGTTGTTTTCAAGTGAGACCTCTTGTGAAGTCGAAACTGTCGAATACAAAATGTTCTTTTGTTCGTTCAAGTGTGAAATTTGCTTATTTCTTCTGAAAAAAATTGATTTGTGGGGAATTGCAGTCCATCTTCGGGTGTTCTTGTCCATAATAGTCACCATCGAGATAATGTCCTGCCGTTGCGATTTGTTTATTGCCCTGAATGAAATTATTTGTTAATTGAACAAACCAGTACATAAAAGTCTATGATTGTTCGTACTTCTGTAATTTACTCACTTTTTGGCAACTTCCACATAAAAGCTATATGCTTAAAAAAGTTGCAAAGTATGCATGGGTAACTGAAGTACTGATGCTTTTGACAGTGGTGTATCCTTTATAAGTTTTTTCGAACTTTAATAAAAAAAAATAAATATTATTTAGGGGAGTACGTGACTTGACCTATTCTAATCCCGCTTCTTCAGACATCGATTTCGTGTAAAATGAAGGGTGAAAAAGAGTTTGCAATTCCAACAAGGAATATCTCATTGTACTTGACAAGTGTTTATAACCTCCACAAGGATGACAAAAACACTGAATTTACCATTGATGGAATGCAATAGGGGGAAGATTACGAAACATCACATACAGGAAAGATGAAAATTAACGAGCACGAGTGATTGCAAACTTTCCCTCTGGAGATTATTTCATATCTCCACGTCCACATGAGGCGAGTTTGAGCTAAATTACAAGTACAACTCATTGATTTCCGCTAGTTAAATACCAATACATTAGGGAAAACCAGAAGAAGATGAAGAGGTGAACAACATTTACACAGAAAAAGGAGTCCAAAACAAAGAAGCTGATTGGGAAACACAGTATATACATAAACGCGTACAACATTAAAGAAAACTCCGGCCAATATAGAGTCAACAAGTTGAGCTGGCACATAACCGGCGCCATCGATCTTTATCCTCGTAACACACTGTTGAAAATGCAAGGGTCTAAACGTGCATCTTCCGCAATTTGAAGGGATGCAACAGCTTGTGCTACAATAAGATCTGCAGAGATATCACCAGAACATGGCATGTAAATGTTCTGCCCAAAAGGTCCAGATAAAACCGAGGAGTAATTGTTTCCCCACTCGTTCCAGTCGTCAAAAACATTAGGCAACCATCCGATAGCTTCAATTTCATGTTCTGGAAAGTTCTGATAAGGGCGGGCTAATCCCATTTGGCTGATGAACTCAACATTGCTCATAGAATCACAGAGATCATTCAAACTATGAACTTGCTTGGGCATAAACTTGCTCGATTCATCTGAGTCCTTGCTCGATTCATCCGATTCCTCACCAACTAGTACATTTAGAGCAACTGCCTCAGCAATAGCAGCACCCTCCTCATCGAGTCTCTGTTGTTCTTCTATCTTCTTTTGTTTCTTCTTTTCTAGCTCAGAACGAATGGCTGCCGAATTTGCCAGAGCTTTCTCCAAGCGTCTTTTCTTCTTCTCAGCCTGTTTGATCCGATCCAGCTCATCTTTCACCGGCTTCTTTTTTGCTTTTCTAACACCTTTTGGCACTTTGGTACATTCCATTTTTCCAATCTTGCCAGCTCAATGTCTCTCTTTAAACAAAACTTCTCTATAATTTATACATTTACTTCGCTTTATTTGTCCTCTTCCCTCCACTTCTACTCCAACAAGTAGCACCTACTAAACCTAATTAACTACTTCAGAACTGATAACTTAAGATATACGCCTACACCCACTCGGGTATGGAGGAATACCTCATCTTACGAACAATGCACTCCCACACGGAAACAACAGGAGATAGTAAAAGAGAAAAATGATACGCTCTTGCTAAACGTTCCATCGGCAACAATCTTTCTAAATTCCCACAACCTTTACCTTTGTCAATACGATGTACACTAACCAACAAAATGAGCTTATTCAAACTGAGCAATGATATTTCCAATCCAATTCAAACAACTTACATGGCCTCTTCACTGCAACAACAAAGAATCAATGTCAAAGGCAAGTTACATAAAATTAGATACACAGAACAAAGCAAGCAGGAATGAGAATAACCCGAATACAAGATAAGTAACTAAGAAATCACAATTCATCAGTTCATCTGATTCTCCAAACTCTTAAGATATACAACTTGAAGAAAGGGAAAAGTTTTGAGCAATTAACTGAGTCCCTGCAATGTTTTAAAAGGCCACTTAAATCTTAATCACAAATAGAATCAACAGCACAGTACTACGCCAAGTTTTCAAATACACCCTAAAAATACAACAATAAAAATTCCTGAGAGGCAGATATGATAGTATAAGGCAATGTCTTCGACATTGGACGCAATTCCAATCAAACAACGCTATTTCCAAGTACTCAAGGCCAAAGCCACCAAACTATAAATATTCTTTTCATGGTCCTTTAAAAATAGAAATTCATTGTAGTCCAACAGAGATTTATAGTTTGAACCGACGTAATCCTAATCACGGCTTGGTACTATTGGTACTCTAATCACAGTTAAGTTGTTCCTTTTCAAAACGACAACAGAAGCAGATGGAAAGATCATCGCTAACAAATGATAATTACAAGACCAAGGGAGATTAAGTGCTGATATAAAACAAACTCATCCAATCATTCACCTAAGTAGGAAGAAATTACACCAAAGTGATTACAAGCCAGTACAAACTTATTCTACACAGTTAGCAGATCAAACCAAATCGACCGAATTATGCCCAGCCTACAACCTAAGTACACATACCCAACTTTCAACCTTAATTAACCTAATTGACCCACAAATTTATATACACATAAATACATGTAAACACACTAAAATGTTGCTAAGAGGGATATATCTACTCATTAATTATGATGGGGCCGAAATGCCACTCAAAGAATTTTCTTTCAATTTCGGTATGGACCTGTCTCGCAAAGATATACAAGGCCTTTCGGCCCCATCATCAACAATAACATATAAGGTATTTCAAAAGTTCTCTCAAATATTGTGAGGGCCAAGCTAACTTTTAATCCCCTCCTGAGCACTAGTATAAGCAAGCAAAATTGTTAATCTCTAGCCATACATCCACAAAAAGACTAAACCAACTCCCCTTCAACCGCCTATGAATTGGACTACTAAAGTCATACAACCAATTACAACCACATATGAATTGGACTATAAAAGTTGTACCAATTAATTATTGCATTAATCACAGCAGTGTTTCTAAAGGGGGGAATTGCTCCCCCTTAAATTTCTCAAAAAATAAATTTGGGAGAGAAATATCTCCCACCGATCCTTCTAAATGCAAAAAGTTTTCTAGAAATGTTGCAATAACTTTCTCAAATGAGAAAGTTATTATTCACATTTTCTTCATTAAAAAATTAACTTTTCTCCCATCAAAAAGAACAAGTACAACAATATATTAAATATATTTTTCTATAATTTCTAATTCTTATTTTTATATATTAATTTTTTGATAGTATAGAAATGATTTTTAGAAATACTGAAGTGACCCATTTCTATTTTGAAAGGGAATTGAGTTTCTATAAGTTCAGATTTAGAAATTTAATGAGAAAAACCAGTGCGAATGCTCTAACTAATCTAACCCAAATCAAGTCTTTTATTTCCAAGCTACAGATTCACAGAATTAGATCCGTCCTTCGCCCATGAATCTAACTCCTAATGCTAACAATTCACAGTCACATAATCGATAACGAGCACATATACAAGCACTAGCTATCAAAAACAAAACTTTGCACATGAACATGTTAGGTTAAACAATCAGACACAATTCAAAACATAGAAAACAATAAAAATAGCTCCAAATTTCCAATCAGTACAGTGGGTTCAAAACGATAAAAAATCAATCCGTAATGAAATTGGGTTAACTTCAATACCTAGAGATAGAAACTATGCTGTTTCGTCCTCAACGACTGATGCACAGAGAGAGAGAGAGAGAGAGATTTGATTTTGGATCTGCAGCAAACCTAATTTTCTAGAACGAGAGATTGAGTAAGACCAGTAGGAGACGTAAAGGGTAATCTTGTCATTTAACATTACTGTGAGTTAAACTAAAGGTGCTATATTAATTTAAATTTTTTTTATTTGGTCACTATATTTCGATTTTAACATAAAGGTGTCATTTAACATTTCGATTTTTTTATTGTAATTTTAAATTTACGAACGGTTAATGATATGCATACAAATTATTAATTTGTACAAACTTGGATTATCTGGTATAGAATTGGTCACATGATCACTGTCTCTTTCTTAAGAATAGAATGTAGTTAGTTATGGATCATAGAGTCCAAGTTTGTACAATTTTTTTTTTGAATAAATAATTTGTATGCATATTATTACTCTTTACAAAATCTACACAATTAGTATATATGGCAGTTTAACTCGCTACCCACCAGTCCAGACCCATCATGCAAAGATTTGAACCTGACTCAAACTTGTACTAGTCTTGGTTGGATTTAGATCTCAAACCCTAAAACTTGTCTTACGTATCTAAACTTAAGACTTGACAACCTAATGCCTACATGAAGCAGTTGATTGCTTCTCTAATTTACAATGTCAATCGAATAACATAGTTAGATGACTGATTTATGCAGTTAAATTTATTTTAGATCCGACGAAGAGTCATGTATAGGGTAGGGTGTGTATAGGAAATATATTTTCCCCACAAAACTAAGCCATAAATGAATGCACTCTTCTTATAACGAGAAAAAATCCGCAATCTATAGACTTGTGACATGTAGAATTCAAGTTGGTTGGATCACGTCATATCTAGTATGCCCAACTTAACAATTAGTCACTTCATGATCCAAATATTTTTGTTATGGACGAACTAAAATCAAAATTATCTGGACTAATCGCAATTAAGCTGAAAATGTTTAGTTTAGATGCGTGTAAAAGTCATTTCTCTTATTGATTTTAGTGTTCTTCTAAATCATTTTTATGAATACAATTTATGGCGTCAATGAACTCACTTGAATCCTTGAAATAGACATATACGATCTATATGTATTGGCGGTCTCTAGGGTACTACTGGCAAGGGCCACAGTCCCTGATCTAAATTATATTACAAAATTTGCACGTAAAATTTGTTATTCTTATGAAAATATTCATCTCGAGACCTCCTAAGAAAGCATTGCCCATATGCGGTGGTTTTATAATTTTAGTAGAGAACCCTCTATGTTAGACAATAAAGGTTCAAATGAGTGGGTTTCTTTAATGTTGTATACCAATTTGTTATAAATTAGGAATAAGGTGACCAAATAAAAGCTCAAATTTTAGACAGAGACCATTCGTATAATTGACCAAAATCCAGGTCACATCTCGTTGACCTTTCTCCCAGTAGCTGCCACGTGTGCATTGTGCATAGAATTGTTACCCTGGGCCCCACTTGGAGGAAGTGACCATAGGGATTTTAGGAGTTTGTTATGGCCGTTGGATTTGTCCCACCGGAGAGTATGGACGGTTGAGATGTGTGCTTTACGTCATCCTATATCTTCCAATGGGATTGAACCAGATCAGCAGATCGTCACGTGATTGGTTCACAGGATATGCACGGATGTTGCTGGCTAAAATACAAATTAGCCCAAAAGTTAAGATTATTTGCATACAGACTGAAATATTTGCAAAATTATTTACTTTACCCCCAAATAATTGATTACATAACCTTAAACCATCGCAAGCGAGGTAAAGTATGCTAAATTTAGTTGGGACTAGCTACATTGGTTTGACTTTTTAAAAAATGATAACATACGTGCTTTTATGGATACCCCAATCCGATGCTATCGAGGTGCTTGGTCAGTAAAATTACAAGTGATTCCGAGATGTTGTAAGACTTAAGCTACAAAGCGAAGCGATAGAGTATTGTACTCTCGATTCCTAGGCTAAAGTTTAGTATTCAAATAATCAGGAAGGCTATAATTGCCATTTAATTGGAATTCTACATATTATTTTTACTTCTCCTCGGATCATGTCTAAATTAGATGTGTGCTTCAATTAAATGAGGTTTGAAATATATGAAGTTCACATTCAAAAGAGTCACTAACTTAAAATTTATGAGTATATAAATATACAATGTCTCACGATTGGGAATTGATTTGACATGGTATGCTTTCCTAAGCCACAGATGAGAAAACAAGCTTAAATTCATAGATTAATTTTATACATATATCATCAGCTATCAACGTGGTTCCCCAAGTACAATGTACTATAAATACAACTGTATGTCACTGAAAAAAAAAAGTGAAATTTACTCCCTTTAAATTGAGTAATTGAATTAATTCAATTACTCTATTTCTATACATCATACTGCCTTGAGTGTCAGAGTACTTACGGGTGATATACTTGCTGAAGTGAATTGGCGACCCCGAACAATGAAGGCTACTATTTTAGCAATTGAGGTCCTGGCAGTTTAAGATAAATGCTCAATGTATCTTTCGGTGGGAGTTTTTAACTTTTTAGTCCAGTTATACCTTCTTCAATAACATGACAAGTAGTCGATTAGTTGTGTGTCACTTTTAATTCATGTACAATCTATACCAAATGTAACAGTAAAAATTTCTGGGCCAGTAGGTCCAATATTTGATGAACGCAAATGAAAAATAATAATAATAAATTGAAAATCACTAGCTTTTGACATCTTGTTACTTGAAGATTTGTTGATTAATTGGCCATGTTTGAAAATGTGGACGACCACTACAATCGACCTATGTGGTTGTAATTTATAAATTTTAAAATTTTTAATTTTTATTTAAAAATTATATAAAATTTGGCTGCTGAACTTATAAATTAAACTTATTTATTATTTTGGTCTAAATAAATTGGATACTTTCAAAATATTTTTTTTTAAATAAAAATGGACAGGCTTATTTTCTCTTAATTCCAATTAACATATTTATCTTGAAATGTGATAGTTTTGGAGTCATGTTCTAAAACGTTTTCATTTCTTTTGAATTCTGGACGACATCTCTTCCTTCCAACACATAAGAATGGCTACCTAAGAGCATTTGTATTAGTTTAAGCAGAAGAATTGGCTAAAATAACTTAAAAATTTTATTTTTTTTCTTTTAGTTATTCTTTACACAGCTACCTCATACATCATATTAATTATTTTAGCTAATAGCTATAATATTAATTATTTTTTGATAAATTTTTTATACCAAATTATTAATTTTATATGTCATGATTATTTTATTAAAATATTTTTTATAAGCTTTAATACGGTGTATAGTATGAAAAAATATTTTAAACGAATTAAAAGTTATAATCTTTTTAAAACAAGAGAGGAGAAGATAAAAAAAATATTGAGAAGAGAGAGAAAGACAATAAAAGAAAGAGAAAAAAGGGAAGAATAAGCGTGTGATGAGAGAGAGGTTTTAGCTATGTAACGTAGCAGAAATTAAAATAGACAGATATTTAGCCAATTTGATGTATAAATGTTTTTTAATTTTTTGTTAAATTTATTGTGTAAAATAGCTAAAAATATATTTTTAGCAAATCTGCTGCGAATGATCCGAGGGGTTCCACCATTTCTTAATTTAAAAGAAAACACTAGATATAATATATTTTAATGTAAGAATTGCTCGGACAAATAAATAAATAAATAAACAAATATATGATGTCTAATTCATCGATAATTTTTTTTTTCAAGTTCACTCCTTCTATCTCTTTCTATATATTTTTGTTGCAGATCATGCTAGAAACCAAATAAAATAATCTATAGAAAAATAAAATAGGAGACTAAAAATTACGTGATTCATTATCAAGTCAAAACAAATTTAACCTAGACCTAATTCACGACACTAATACCGATATATATTTTAATTTATATAAATGAGGGGATTGTAACATGTAAAATACAATTAAAAATCTGATCTGAATTAGGTCTATTTTCATCATTATTTTCTTTCTTTTGCGCACTCTTTATAAAATTTTCTCTCTTACAAATCATACATATATATATTAACGCTCATAGCATAAATTATGTTTCTAACAACATGTGAAACCATTGTGGTAGGTAAGATCATAATAATCCACCAACCATCATTTTATAACAATTTTAACTTTATTTATATCTAATTTTTTATAGTCTAAAGAACTATCGACACTCTATGGAGACATTCTAGAGTGTCACGTAACCTCTAATTAAGGTATTAATTGGACAATCCATTTCCCTTCAATTTTCTCTACTCCTTTTTTTTTTTTTATATATACTTTTTTTTTTGGTTTTTCTTACCCAAATCGGTACAAAAATTCGAAGTACAAGCAACTCTCCTCAAAAGTAACATTACTAATTCTCCACAAAATAAGCCCATTAAAGGAATTGATCATGAGCCGTTGGATGATAATCTAATCCTACGGTTCACCTCTTTTTCCAACTCCTCTTGCCCTCCCACTTCCTCAACTTCCTACAACACAACACAAACAATTAAATGTTTCCAGAATACAATTCATATTTATTATAAAAAATGAAATAAAAAAATAATCATAATAAAAATAAATTAAATAAAATTGTGACAGAATACCTTAGGTCCCAAGAACAACCCATATGGGACTCCTTTGAACTTGTCTGTGTGGTGGAGCTACACCAACAAATAAGGTATCAAAATTATGTTAAAAAAAAAAACTAAAGTACCGAAATTAAACTAATTAATTAGGATAAGTTATAACTAAAGTCCTCCTAGTTTGGACTAAAATTCTAATTTGGCCCCCTAGTTTCAATTGGAACACCAGCCCCAACCCTGAAATTTTGGAAAATGATGAATTTGGTCCTCAAATTTCAGGAAAAAATGACAAATTTGATCTCTTCCGTATTTTATTTACCTGGTGGGCAGCAGCAACTTTTCTGAAGTAAGGGACGTTAGCAATGGGACCCACCGGGAATCTCCTGTGAACGAGACCGTCGTGGACGAACATGTAGGCCATCCCGAACACCGTAATTCCAAGCCCCTGCATATATTTAGGCAGGTAATTAGTATGACTAAACCTGGTTTATTCCCATCATAACTTTACAACTTGCATGATTGATTACACATTAATTGGACGGAATATGAGGTGATCAATTTGCTCGACACCTGGGGAATGTTTGCGTTTCAATTGGAATAAAGGGGACCAAATAGATATTTGGAAATATTAAGGGATATTAGAGTAATTAACCCAATTTTGCGCATCAGAAGCCTTTGCCAAAGTTTCATTAATTACCCTTACATCCTGTAACAAAATATACATTACACATACACCCCAAGCCAAAAAAAAAAAACGATCTGGCAAATATTTTAGCTCTGTGCATATGAAATTCTGGTTCTACCCTAGTGCATACTTTATTTGAATGGATTAGATAATAAAAACTCATTAACTCTTAACTTAAACTGATACGTATATGCATATGTACATGAATACTTACAGCCCCAAAGCAGAGACCGGGAACAAGGCCTTTGTGGAAGAAGCCGTAGCTGAGGAGAGCTATGGCAGGTACTGCGTTTATAATTGCGAATATGTCGTTCAGCTCAAACGGACCTTCTCTTGGCTTATGGTGTGACTGCATATTGAATTAGATGAAAAACAAATTACATTAATGAAAATCGACAAAAAACTCAATTACAAGCTCATTCGAAATGTTTGGAAAAATAAAAACCTCGTGCATGTGCCATAAAGAAGCGTGCCATAGCGCCCGGTGAGCCCATCTTGCCCAAAACTCCATTCCCACCTGAATTCGAGTGTTTCCCAATGCAATCAAATATAAGCCCAATTGAATTAAAAAATATATATATAAAGTATTACTCTTGTATCATTTGCGCAAATAATCTTACTATGTAACGCCAAAATGCAATTTCAACAACAGTAATTTTGTTATATTGATGGTAACTATACCTACAACATTTTTTAGTTTGATCCCCCACACAAACACATAGTTTTAGGATAAGTTCAAAAACTAAGTTTTTGAAATTCTGAAATAACATAAATGATTTACATTACCTCTTTCAAAATGTCCAATTCCAATTTTCTATTATAAGGACAAATTCAAAATTATTTTTTGAAACTTTGAATCAGCATAAATGATTAAAATTACCTCTTTCAAAATGTCCAATTTCATTTTTTTATTATGATGTGCAACATTGATATTAGATTTAGCATTGAAGCTTCAAAATTAGAAGTTCGGCAATAAATTGTGACATTTAAAAAGTCAAAATATACCAATAATTTATGGATGGAACGAATGGATAATAATGCAAACTGAGCATAGAATATGGATTTTCTTAAATATAATTACGAGCCAGCGTTCAAATCCAATAGGAAAAATTAATTATACCATCCTAAATAAACAAATTAGCGAAATTTAGAATTATAAGTTCAACAAGAATAAATAACAAATGGAATCATTATAAAAAAAATAAAAATAATAATAGTAATGAATGGAATAATTCAACTTACAGCTGCGCCAACCGATAGTGCAAATGTACCAAACATCTCTGTGTAAGGCACTTCCCCACCCTAATTCACAAAAATCCCCAAATTCAGAACCAAAAAATAATGAATAATGCTATACATACACAATTTTGTATCCACATAATTTTGCCATTTAGATAGTTCCATAATTAATTAATTAAAAAAATTATTCATATAATTATTTCATAATTACCGATTTCACAGTGCTACATCCTTATCTAAACATTCACCCCATTCCTTTTGTATAGTTTAAGTAAATTGTACACAAATTAAAAGACTACATTAGATAAACCCATATTAAAACAAATACTCAAAACTCAGTTACTATGCATAGAAGTTGCCATTGATAACGATCACATGATCAAAACCCGGAAAAGAAGTAATTTGTTAATCCCATCTAGTCTCTATAAATAATAATTTCACTTGTTTTTTTTTTTTGACTATTTTATTTTGGGATGAGTAGTTATTACAATGTTACGAGAATTATTAATATTGACCCTTCATGGTTTCTATAAGACAAAATTTTGACATGGGTTGTTCGGCTATTTGTATATTTAATTTAAATAATAATTATATTTAAAATTTTGAACTCCTATTGATTTTCTAAACCTGAGATGAAAAGAAATTATAAACATTTCTCAATTGTATGGTTATAGCACCGGGACCAGAACTGTTAGACAAGTCAAATCCTGGGTAATTTGCACAAAACTCATGTACTAATTAAATAAAAGTAACGAAGAAAATTTCTTTTTGTAGAAAAAAGGGAAATTGGGGTGGCAGACGAGTTACATTTTAAATTTTAAATTAACGGATGAAATTAAATATATGAATTTTTATAAAAACTAAATTAAAAAAATTTATTTAAATTCAGCCGCTAATTTAAAAATCAATCAACACGATATATCGGGCAAAGCTTACCCGTCAATCTTGTTCCGGTTAATTGAAATGGTGCAAATACTAATTATTGACTGACAAGTTGGGGTCTGCTTGTCAATAATTGATATTTGCACCATTTTTGGTGCAAACTATGGAATACTAAATTAAATGTATAAAATTAGCGTATGAAATTAAATGTATGATTTTTAAAAAAAATAAATAAATTTAAAAAATTATTTAAACTCAGCCGCTAATTTGAAAATCAATCACCACGATATTTTGGGCATGTCTTACCCAAAAACATGTTCCGGATAACTGAAATGGTGCAAACACCAATAAAAGACTGACAAGTCAGCGCCTGCTTGTCACTAATTGATATTTGCACCATTTTTGCATCAATTTAATTGATATTTGCATCATTTTTGCATCAATTTTGGTGCAAACCGAATACTAAATTAAATGTATGAAATTAGCGTATGAAATTAAATGTATGCAAACACTATGATATATCGGGCAAAGCTTACCCGGAACCGGGTAATTGAAATGATGCAAACACCAATTATAGATTGACAAGTCGGCACCCGTTTGTTAGTAATTGATGTTTGCACCATTTTTGGTGCAAACTGTGCAATACTAAATTAAATGTATGAAATTAACGTATGAAATTAAATGTTTGATTTTTTTATTATTATTATTTAAAATCAGCCGCTAATTTAAAGATTAATCACCACCATATATCAAGCAAAGCTTACACGGCAACCCTGTTCCGGGTAATTGAAATGGTGCAAACACCAATCATAGATTGACAAGTCGGCGCCCACTTGTCAGTAATTGATGTTTGCACTATTTTTGGTGCAAACTGTCGGTGCCAACTTATCAGTAATGGATGTTTGCACTATTTTTGGTGCAAACTGTGAAATACTAGAACAAAATACCTCCACTTGCCAAGAAAACCGGTAATAAACTGCAAACGCCGCCATGGAGGTAACACCGAAGCTGGACATCACAGCAGCCACAAGATAAGTAAACCGCTCCGATTTCTTCCTCACAATCCTCTCCGCCACGCGTACGGCCGAGATCTTCCTTTCAATTTCCTCCTCCTCCTCCTTCTCCTCCTCGCTGAGTTTTCCCACCGCGCTAAATTTCTCGTCCCTTAATACGAAACAAACCGTTGCGGTTGTTTTCCCCGGACCGGACCGGAGACCGGTACCGAACCGGCGAACCGGGAGGGGGAATAGATGTGTGGGGGTTATAATGGGGAAGGCGGGTCGGGTCAGCCGGAGGGGTTGCGTCGCGAAGGCGGCGGAAGTTCCGGCTGCCATGGGAGAGATTAGGAAGAGAGGGAGAGAGAGAGAGAGATTGGGGTTTTAGAAAGTGTGTACGTGTCGAAAAATGGGTCGTTGAAGGGGAGGTTTAAATAGACGGAGACCACATGTCCTATTTTTGGACTTTTTCGGATTATTATTATATTAAATAATTAATTATTTATTTCTCTATGAGTGAGTGTAAGAGCACTCATTCCACGCTTTCTTATTTAATTAATAATTTCTTCTTTTTCTTTATCCTTTAAAACCTCTTTTGTTGAAAACTAACTTTTAAAATTGATCACATCGAATGTTTATAAAAATTAGGAAATCTATGATAATTATTATGCATCGTATAATAAAATATAATAATATGTTTTGCTACTATTGATTGTAGTTTTATTTTTTTGAAAAAATTATTTTGACTGAAAAATTTTTGGAATTTTTTCATTCGGAAAGAACTGTTATATATCCTCTTAATATTTTAGGAATAGAGAAATATAGAAACACGAATAGAAAACATTTATTATTAAATATTTATCACTTGAAAAATTAAATGGGAAAATACCTTCTTTAGAAAGATGGGAGTGAACACTAAAATGGTGACATAGGTATTGAATATCTGAAATATTATCATTTGATAATACGAACATATTTTTTAAAAATTGCCATTTTTGGATATATAATACAATTTAATTAAAAATATTTGTATTTTTTATATACATGTAACATACATATATAATTCATGATCTTTATTTGTATTTCTACATGAGCTTCCGATATAATATCTTATTAAAAAGTTAAAATAATATATTTATAGCATAGATTATACATCGTTATTATTAAATCAAGATAGTATTAAGTCCGTTCTCTTGTCTACTAACTAATTAAACAAAAATTAGTAATTTAATTTTTAATTAATAAATAAAATTCAAAGCAGTAAAAGTGGCTCATATAGGGGCTATAAATACTAATGATATAAAACGATGGCACTTTTTCTAGCCCTTTCTTTTTTCAATCTAAAAATAAGTTATAACTTTATTTTTTAATATTATTTTGTTTTGATGAAACCATGGTATGAAATGGACAAATATTTAATGACGTTAATAAAAACAAATTTGATATTTTAAATAAAGTGGGCTAATTAATGCTAAAAGTTTCTATTTACTTTTATTTTGGGTTTTTTTAGTAGTTTCCAAATTTTTGATTTTTATGAACTCGAACCTACTAGAACCAAAGGTCGCTTGGATAAAGAAAGATTTTTAGCGGACTACAAAATTACTTCAAACATATTTTGGCATTTTCTTTTAAAATCTGGAAAACTCTATTTTGATGTAAAATAAGAATTTACGTCAACATCTTGTATTTGGGCATGTATATTCATATTCTTATTTTCTTCTTTTTATAGTATCAATGATAAATTACCAAAAATAATGGTTTGGAAGTGGCGTAGTGGGAAATTAGCTTAGTGGATTCATGCGAGGGACACGCAGGAAGAATGCGAGGTGGATACAACGAGGTGATTCGGACCGAGTACTGAAATAAATGGGTAGGACTCGTTCAGCCGACTCGAAATTTGTAGTCAAAATCGAATCGGCTCATGCTGGGAAATTGACTTTTTCTTTTTCCCGACAACAAAAGATATACTCATTCCATTTAAGAATAATTTGATGCTTTAACTTCACATGCAATTTTATGTAATTTTAAAATTAAATTTTGAATTATAAAAAAATGACCAAAATACTCGTATTTATCTTTGATTTGACTTCACTTTGTTAGTAATTGAAAATACAGTAATGGTGATTTATTTTGTTTTGCAACGATTGTTTGTCTTAAAATGAAATGTCTAATTATTTTGCGACATTTCAAATTTATAATGTGGCCAATTATTTGTAGACGAATGGAGTAGTAACATTTATCTCTATCCGTTTACAAATAATAGTATAATTTAACCGGACACTTAATTTTAGATAAGGCTAAAAAAATATTTTGAAACAACTATGGTAAGAATTGACAATTACTCCATAAGTACAAAAATTATTACACTAGAGGTTTATTTTATAATAATTTAATATTTAAATATAACAAAAATATCAAATTTATATTTTTTAATATAAAACGAAGGCATATTTATTTTTTTTTATTATATTAAAATACTAAATTATCATATTTTAAAATTTTCCAAAAAAATCATGTTATGTAATAATTTATGCACAGAGGAAATATTTCATATCATTTCGAGGTGCAGCAATTAGAATTTTAAATAAAGATTCCTTGATTAACTTTTTATTGATAATACTGAAAGGTAATATTGAGAATGTACTTTGCTTAGTTGTAAAAATATTTTGACCGGACAATTATTTTGAGATAATAAAAAAACAAAAAAGAAATGAATCTATTATTTATGAAAGGATGATTAATTAATCTCTGTATGGTGATGTTAAAAATCATGAAACTAATGCTTTTGTTTTTCTTTATAAAAGAAAATATATAATACTAATAGCTATAAGTTATAATTGTTTTTATATCAATCTAGAGCCAATAATTGACACCCCAACTCTTTTAAAAAATTTCCTACATAAAATGGAGATATAGATTAGATTTCGTTTATTTTTATATCCCAAGATCACATCATACATGATCAAACCCACCAATAATATAAACCATAGGAACAAAAAGAAAAAATAACTTTCTAAAAGTAAACATGCTGATATATAATTTCAAATTCGTGAAAATTTATTAAATTTAATTGGGCCACGTGTTGGAACCTGAATCCTCGGACGGTCCAATACTAAAAAGTTTAGGGTACTGGGATGTTCTGGCTGCACTATCCTGCTGTTCAATTTTAAGTCGTAAGATCTTAATCCAATAGTTATTAAAAAAAATTAGATTATTAGATTAAGATACTGCGGCTCAAAATTAAGCAGCAGAATCCTGCTTCCATCAGCATCCTTGTCCCCAAAAGTTTAGTGCATATATAAGTGACTCCCTTTGACTCATTTCGACCCAACTTGTTTTGGTGGGTTTGTTTGTATAATTGAAGTTTTATTAGGATCTATACCAAAAAATAAATAAACAATAAATAAATATTACATATAATCTAATTTACTAAAAACGAGTACCATGTAATGCAAAATAAGATAAATTCTCTGGAGTTCCATTCCAATACGAGTGTTGCTCGAGCAGGCCTATGTTGGTTCACCTAAATCGGTGTTTAGGAGTGATAGCGAGTCAAGTTTTTAACGAGTAACTCAAGCTGAATTTGAGTATTACTCGACTCAAGCGCAACTCGAGTTCGAGTAGGCTTTTATCCTTAGATCGAATTCGAATTGAATTCAAGTATTGAGATTTTTTACTCGTTTGAATTCACGACTAGCTAGAATAAAAAATATATATAATTAAACTTGTACTTCTATTTATTTATTCATTAATATAAAAAAATATATAATTTTCTAGCGAGTTTGAATCGAGCTCAAATTTTCTCATTTTCAATCAAGCCGAGCTAAAAAATTCAGATTTAGATTTAAAATCGAGTCATATTCGAGCTCAAGTAATATAAATTTGAATCGAGTCGAATTCAAATGTGACTAATACTGGCTCGTTAACACGATTTATGGCGGTGTAAAGATCATGCTATACAACTTATTTCATTCTCCTGAATTTGTATGACAAACTAACCTTAATCCGGCTGGTACTCAGGGATTTGTTCTCAATACAATAATATTTTTTTTATATATATAAATAAATAACTTGATTGCTCTTTACCGATTGATATCATGCCACGTTGCAATTTTTTTTTTATATAGTACTGTTAATTTTATTTCCCTAAGAAAGACACGTAATAAATGTTGATTGGTTAATGACTATCCAATTAGTTAGTGGTCGATCCACTTCTTAACCTTTTTATCCAAAATTGACTAATACCATTTAATTTAAGCACAATAATTGGTGATAACATTGATTACTTGTCCTAATTTAAGAGGGACAAAAATAAAAAATAAATAAAAACATACCATTTGCATTGACTAATGAATTTCTGTGTCAACAAACACAATCCTGCGCATTGGTTTCAGATCATATTATTTTTATTATTATTTTATAGAATAGAAAAGTACACATCATGTGGTTTTCATGACGAGGGGATCTTCTACTAATAAGGGGAGAATAAAAAATTGGGATGGCATGTTGGAATTATTAGAAATTCAGATTTGGCTTTGAGTTTGATTTTATTTTTAAAAAAGTTTTAGTAATTCGAAAATTCGGATAATTTGGATAATTGTTTGAAATACCCGAAATATAAAACGATATCGTTTTATTATATATATATGTTATAAAAAAACCACATCGTTTTATATATATAATTATGATAATTTGGATTTGGATTTTGGTCTAAATTGGATTTAGTTTGGGTTTTTTATTTATAATTCGGGTTCAGGTTCAGGTAATTCAAAATTAATTTCGGATAATTCGAGTTTGGAAATTTCATTTTTTTTTTTGGTATTTCGGGTTCAGTTAATTCGGATAAGGTATTTTTCGAAGTATCCTAATCCTCTCCCCTACAACTAATTAACCTCACATGGGCTTTACCCCATAAAAAAAAAATCACACTTATAGTATGATTGGATTGAGTGATTGCTAGGCAAATGGGAGGAGAAAATTTGGGTAAAAATTAGTATTTTGTGATAGTGGAGTTTTGGATTGTTCAGGCTTGTCTTGTTTATTTAGTAGACGTAGTTAGGTTTAGCTTCGGCATGTGATGAACCATACAAGCTTAGCTCTTGCTTGACTTGCTTTGAATTTACGAGGCTCAAGCTTGAGTTTGACTCATCAGACTAAATAAATTTGGCCTGATTTTTTTTTTTTAAACCAACCACCGAAAATTTTTATTGGAACAAAACTAGAGGGGAGCCTCAAGAGCATATTACAGCCACAACCAAACCAAACCAAAAACAACTTATAACTCACAATCTAACCAAAACCTTAACAAGAAAACCTCCAAGAGGGTAAAGAAGGTAAATTATTCATCAAATCTCTTTGAACTAATAAAGGAAAAACAGAGTGAGAAAAATATCAACCAGTGATCTTTCTTGCTCCCTGTTTAGCTAAAGCATCACACATAGCATTGGCTTCTCTAAAAATATGATGCCAAATTAAAAACATAGCAAAAAGCCCCACAAAAAGAGTAGACATTTCTGCATAATTATTAGATCATTCGTTCAAAAACTCTAAAAAAGAAAAAACAACTCCACCATTGAAATTTCTAACCACACCACCACATCTAGCTTTGCCTCGGTTACATTAAGAGGTACCATCTATGTTTAACTTGAAAGTATTATTTAAAGGGGAACCCATTTCACCAATATAAATTTCTTTATTCTCACCACAAAAATAAGTAGAGATAAATTTTATAAAGTGAGATTATCTAAGAAAGAAATCTTGTTAATGAGTTTAATAAAAGAGTTTAATTCAACTAATCAATGAGCAACTTTTTGAATAATAGAGGAAGAATTGAATTTTGAAAGATTAAATCTCATTTTGCACTAATTATTTTGGCTCGAAAAAAATTATGGAAGTGATTGTAGCCCTCTTTAGCAAACTATTAGTTCCGTCCATATGTATTTAAGTATATAAACATATTTTTCTTACTAGTCAAATGAGCATGAGTCCTTATTGAACAAAGCTAAGAATTGTTCAATTCGGCTCATTTATCTAAGAAAGAAACCTTGTTAGTGGGTTTAATAAAAGAGTTTAATTCAACCAACCAATGAGCAACCTTTTGACTAACGGGGAATAATTGAATTTCGAAATATTAAATCTCCTATCATTCATTCTCAACCAGATTTCCCAAAAAATCAAAAGGGAAACAGCTCTTGTAAGAATATTTTCCCGAGAATGACTCTTGGACAAATAACACCAAAGCTGACATCTAGCTTTCCGGTTTAACTCATTCGAAAATTTCAAACCAAACACAACAGCAAAATGAGACCATACTCACTATGCAATATCACTTTTTCCAAAAAGATGCTCCACACTTTCCACATTAGAATGAACATAACATGAGCATTTAGACACAAATGAAATAGAGCACTTTTGCACCTCATCATCTGTAACCACACCATTAAACCATAACTTCCAAAAAACGACACTGATATTGGTACGAATACAAGCTTGACTAGATCATGTAGCTATAAGTAATCGAATTGGGTCATCGAAAGCTCTAGAAATCCCATTAATGATATAATTTTTTTATTATGAAATTATCTTCTAATAATAAATTATTAGCAAATTTATGGATTTTAATATGACGAATTCATGACATATAAGTATAAAATTTATAGGAGTGCCTGAATTTACATAAGAAAAAAATTACATTGTAAATTTAGTTAAATTTACGGATAAAAAAGTTTACACTAAAAATTTTGGCTCGGAAAAATTATGAGGGTGACTGTAGCCCTTTTTAGCAAACTACTAGGTCTGTCCCTAACTATATGTATTTGAGTATATAAACCTACTTTTCTTATTAGTCAAATGAGCCTGAGTCCTTACTAAACAAAGCTGATAACTGTTCAATTCGATTCTTTTATTTAGGAGTTTTTTCATTTTATTATCCATGCTCGTCTCATTTATAAAAGAATTAGTTTGATACAAGTCCCTGAATCCCTAGTGAAACTCATTTCAACTTGGGTAAGAAAAACAAATTTTAGTCCATTCCCTATATTAAATTACTACTATCACTAATCATTTTTGGACGATTTCCCTCCTTCTTAAAGAGATCATTATTTTCCTTCCCATCCATAAATGTAATCATACCCTTATATATAAGTTCGTTTTGAAAACTGCAATATCATGTTTACTAATGTTTATTCACTATACCTTCCTAATCCATTGCAATTGTACTGATAACGTGTTACGCTTATTCCAACTCGTAAAATAAACACAATTTTGTAAGCAATACTCACGACTAAAGGAAAAGAGTAACAATACAAGCATGGAGCACCACGATTCGGTCATCTTATTGCTTACAAAGACGTAGTTTCTTCAAATCTCGTACCGTATAAAACTCTGAAATAGCGTAAGGATAATATAGTGGCAAATCTAAGATGTCCTTAGCTTACTTATTAGTTCAACTTTAATTCTTTACCTTAGAAATTTGAAATTTTGATTAATACTTAAGTGTCCTAAAGTTACATTACGAGATCGGGGCTCTCGAGTTACATCTATATTTCAGATCTAACCCATAATACAGATTGTAATTTTGCGATCAATTCTTTTCACACTTATTCCGGGTAGCTTGTATTTAATTTTTTCCCTTTGCTTTTTAATATATATTACACACCATAACTAATTGGGCTGATTTCTTCTAGTGTGATGGAATAGGCTACCTCCTTTAAAAAAAAAAGGCATTTTTCTCAATTATTCAGATGGTCTTAATATGAAATTTCCCCTCAATACCACGAGGATGGAGATTATATATATATATATAGGTTTGTAGAATTATTTTACATACTTTCACACAAGATTTGATACATAAGAGAGAGCAAATTAATATTATTTAACATATAAAAATAAGATAATAGCCTCATTTCTACTTATCAAATTATACATACCTATATGTATAAAATCTGCATCCATAACAGAAATATCTTTCCTCGCAATGTACAGAAATTTTTGGTGCGGAATTACTTGAGCATAACATTAAAAACAAGTTACTATAAGTGTTTTGAATTAAAAATTATAAAAAAATAAATAGAATAACTTGTGCTAAGATTATAATAATTTATTCTCAAAATACAATAATTCCTATAAATTATATTAAAAAATATTCATGATTTGTGAGGGTGGGGCCTAAACATAATAATCCTTCTTACGTGGCAAACTCTCTTAAAATTTAATTGAAGTACGCATCAAATAATTTTTTCTAGATTAAATTAAATTAAATTAAATTAAATTAAATTAAACTAAATTTAACATTTGCGCCTTAAAATGATGCTTTATATCCCAAATTGTTGGATCAAACCCAAAAATATACAACAGAGTAATTCAAATTAAATTTTAAGAGATCTCCTCTTCTAGTAAAATATGCAAGAGTAAACAACACTTTAACCCCTTATCATTTTCCATAAATGCAGTAAGCCCCATGAGATATCTGAAATTACAGTTAGCCTACTCAAGTTTTGATTCAAGCACTTTCTCTGCAATGTTAAACTCAGCTCATGTTCATATAAAATGCACTTAAATTATGGGAAAAAACAGAATCTAAAAAATCTGTGTTAGTGAGAAGCAAATCGAGCGGCTCGAAGATATGAATTAGCACTCCCATTGTGCGCGTATTGTCAACATATATATGGATCAACACATCTTAGAGATTTCGAAACAATTATGTTTCGTTCCTTCAATGGAGGGTTCTTGAGCATCTTTTGATCCACAATTTGATCAAAAGAACAGGCTCGAGACCTAATCAATAACACGCCGAAATATTATCGATATGAAATAAAGGAGTGTTAAAAAATAAAATTTGGAAACATAAGACAAACCGTCTCATTTGCCTTCCGGAAAATAAGTAGCAAATAATTTCACTATGTAGAAAATTCCTTGAATCAGAAATCTAAAAAGCTGTTATAAACCAACAATTCAGTTTTTAACTTAAAAAACAGAAAGGGGAAAGTTAAGTGCAGAAGGGTCCCACACTGTAGGGTCTGGCAAGGATCTGATATACACCGAGCATTACTCCGATATCCATGTAACTAGTTTGAAAGGTTTCTCGTCCATCCATAGGTCGCCTGAACTTGCGCATAATATAAACTCTTTTCACCGGTATCTTTGTTGACGGCCTCTAAAATAATTTGATAATCGCGGGTCCAACTAGCCATCCGACTTGATCTAAGTACCCTCAAAAACTTGATATTTGTTTCCTGCAATGCAATGAAAGAAAAACAGAACAAGTAGGAACAAAATCGATAAAAACTTACATAAGCAAAATTTGTTAACTGATGAATGCAAGGTCGAAATTGGCAGGCATGTTATAGGATTTTCAGAGACACGAAATGCCTCATTGTAAACCCAAAATCATTTATCGTTTTCTAATATTGCAGAAAATAGAGTTTCGAGGATTTAACATTATTTAACACTATGTCTAATCCACGGTGGCGTATTTAGTCCCAATAGTATATGCGACTCGAACATATACGCTTCATATATATATCATCGATTTAGAAACTGACCGAAAGGTCAGAACCTCAATGTGAAACAGAATGCCGGTTGAGAAATGGACTGTTCTTTTAGCCAAAACCAAAACTGATGGGGTGGAGTGCTAAATTAAAATGTTGAATTGCACAAATTGTGCTTAGATTGGAAAAGTTCACAGCTCTAGCTTCCACAAACTGATAACTTACGATTATAACCCAAAAAAAAATCCGAACCATGTTACAGTTTATCAAAATATTGATATACAAGACATTCTCCCGAAGCAACAATTATGTTACGAGATACAATACCGTTACATGAAATAATTTAAATGGAAACAATTAATTTTTCAAGCATATAATCAATACTGTTACATGCCTCTTTTTCGGAGATACGGATTAGATATTCAACATAATAATTTTTTTTTTAATCTTGCTCCCAATTTAATAATAAACAAGTTCAAACCGTTCGAATACTCACTATGTAACCATATTATATACTTTTTTGGGGGGAATTTGTGGTCTCTGACGGTTTGTGCCATCCGACTAGTCTACATGATTCAGTGCATCGCACCCACGATAATTCCCAATACGGATCAGGATTCAGCCTAGCAA
>MKEJ01064361.1:0-11186 GCA_001753735.1 Embelia ribes
GCTCCAAATCTCAAAAATAGACTTTAGTCGTTCCTAATAGGTAATGACTTCAATCTTAAAAGGATCCACTAAAATACCACCCTCCGATACAACATGACCAAGGAAACGAACTTCCTATAGCAAAATTTCATACTTAGAAAACTTGGCATAAAGCAAATGCTTTCGAAGCATCGATAATACGATGCAAAGATGTTCACATTGTGCCTCCTCCAAGTGAAGAGACAAGTATGTCATCGATAAACACCATTACTAAACGATTGAGATATCAATGGAAAACACAATTCATTAGGACTATAAAGGCCATAGGGGCATTAGTGAGACCGAAGGACATCGCTAGAAACTCAAAGTACTCATAACGAGTACGGAAAGCTATCTTCTCAATATATACCTCCCGAATTCTGAGTTGATGATACCCCAAATGTGAATCGATCGAGGAGAAAAATGTCGAACTTGGAAGTTGATCAAAAAGGTCATCAATCCTTGGCAACGGATACTTGTTCTTGATAGTTGCCCTTTTCAACTTCCGGTAATCAATGCACATTCACATTGATCTATCCTTCTTTAGTTTAAATAATGCCAGAGCTCCCCATGGTGATAAACTCTGCCTAACGAATCCCTTTGACTTCAAGTCATTAATTTATACCCACAACTTCTCCATTTCCTTTGGCACCAAATGATACGGTGCCATTGAAATAGGCTTAGTACTAGGAATTAGATCAATCTTAAACTCTGCCTCTTGCAAAGGAGGGAGCCCACTAAGATTATCTGGGAACACGTCAAGAAAGTCACAAATGATAAGGGGGTATTCTACCTCCGAATGTATTTCCTCTGAAAAAAATGACTAGCCAACATAAAAGATAGACTAGTTCAAGTATAGTGAGTATAGGAAAATTCGATAGAATTTAGCCCTTGATATACAATAGAAATACCCTCCGAAGTTTTTATAGTGACTTGCCTATGCTCACAATCAAATATAGCATGATAGTATGATAATATATCTATATTGATTATAATATTAAACCTTGACATATAGAAAATAACAAAATCATATTTGAAGATATGAGTTGTGATAGATAACTCACACCCCCAACAGATACTATTCATATATATAATATCTCCCCTCGGAGTATCCATGAAAATGGGCTCCTTCAAACAAGTGAAAGAAAGATCTAGCATCCTAACAAATCTAGATGCAATAAAAGAATAAGATGCACCCATGTCTAATCATGCATAAGCCCAAGTAGATAGAAAAAGTAAAATACCTCGAACAACCGAAGGCTCAGCTACCTTTAGTGTATGATACCTAGCGTAAGCACGAGTTTTGAAAGACTGGCCCTGCTGGAATCCCCCACCCTCCAATTAGTATTACATTGATAACCTCCATGAAATGAACTGATACCCCGACGAGCAGATGACGAAGGAGCAATATGAGATGGTTGCAGAGCTTCCTCCAAATATGGATACTACTGGCCATGAGTGCCAACTGGAGCAGGAAAGCTCTCCAGACATCTCATTTGTATATGGCTCTTATTATCGCACCTACGACAAAAGGCCCGTGGGCATAATACTTGAACATGTCCCTCAATACCACAAAGGCGACATTTAGAGGAATGGGTGTAATCATGAGTAATATAGCCCTAACACAGCAATTGTAACACCTACTATCCCAAACAATAGGCCCCAAAGCTGAAGTATGATGATTGAGGTCTCTACCAAGAAGTTGAAGAAGAAAAGGCTTCTCGATTCCTTTTCCTCTTACTGCCACTGCTACTGCCCCCGACCCTTCCGCTCGAACTTTCTCCGATAGGATTCCCTGAACCTTGCTCCGATACTTACCCCAATTGTGCCCTCGAAGAATACCTCAAAGACTGAATAGGATGAGAAATATCCTTGCATTGCTGCTTGTTGATGAGGCTAAACTCGACCTCCATAGCCGTGTCCATACAATGCTTATAGGTCCCTTGCAAGCCTGCCATAACAAGTATTTGGATAGAGGGTCGCAACCCATTCTTGAATTTACGGTACTTCGACTTCTCCATCACCATTAATTTTAGTGTATATCTCGAAAACTCAGTGAAAATAATTTGGTAATCTTGAACACTCGAGTTCCCCTACACCAAGTTCTTGAAGTCTTCCTTTTTCCATTCCCACAACATCTCAGGAAAGAATTTTTTGAGGAATAGTTCATGAAAGGCCACCCAAATGCTACCATCGAATCTTTCAACATCCTCTTGGTTCTTTTGCCAACGAGCTACTTTCCCCTGAAGATAGAATGGAACATTCACTATCCTTAGATCATCATTGACCATTTGAAGAGACTTGAAGATTTTCTCCATATCAGTGATCCACTCCTCCACCAATATCGATTTACCTTCACCCCTATAGGTAGGAGGATCCATCATGCAAAATTGCAATTGAACCGATGAAGCACGAGTCTCCCCACTCTCCTTCGGTTTTTGTGCTATCCCGGTGAAGATTTCCTCTAATACCCGAATCAAATTGGAAAATTCTAGAGAGTGGAAGCCTCCCGCATTTCCATACTTGGGTGGTGGTGCAAAATTTGCTTGAGCATTTTCGCCCACTTCTGGTTGAGGGCGAGTATGAAGCGGAATTTTGGTATGAGGTCCAAAAGCCTCTCTCCCCAGTACCTCCATACTCTCCTCTTCTGACACTTCCTCAAGACTGGAAATATTCTCTTCGTCTCCCACCTCTGCCATAGTATGAGCACGAGTATACATGGTATGCATCTCGTCCTCATTAGGAACATTGGTCATTCTTCCATGACCCCTAGCTCCTCCACGATTTCCTCGACCTTCTCTATGACCTCTTTCTCAAGCCATCATCTTCACATGACAAGGAAGAAAATACGAAATAAGTAAGTCACATTTACATATGGAAAGAATGGAATAATGTAATACATTTAGCTCATGATTGAATATACATAAAACATGCAACGAGTAAATACTATGAAAACACTATGACTTGCTTACTCGCTGACGATCAGACATTAAACTTACCTGCAAGCAACCAAGATAATACAGATGATATAATTGGGAAATAATATATATCAATGCCATGAAAATTACCTACGATCATATTATATGCTATTATTGGAAAGTAATACAATATTATGGTATAAAATTGTGCAATTCAATGCTACAATCTACTACGAACATAATCCACCGAATTCAAATTATAATATTGTCTACAAATAAGCCCCTACAAAAATATACATAAATGTAAATCAATACACCCATACTCTCGATATATAATTGTTATTTGCAATCTACCCGTACCTACGAAACCTCCCAAAAGCCCTCGAATGAGTTGAGCAAGTTTCCCCCAAAAGTCGCCTTTTTGCTCCTTGAGAATGTTCTAGCTACAGATCTCGGATGATCCCGAACCTATATTTAAAGATGATCTATAAGGCATTAGGAAGAAGATAGACTATTTTATTTTCACAAACCCTATTGACATGGAAAACGAGGCAAACACAATGAGGATGAAAGTTAGGAAAACTTATGCTAAAAGGAGTATGACGAGATGAGGAGTTCAAATATCAACTTTTGAGTCTTGGGGACCAAGTAGAATATGATGATCAAGCTTAAAAGTACTGAAAATTCACCCATTTCTCTCCTCTTTCATGAATGGTGGAATAAAAAGTGAAGAAGAAGTGTTTAAGTCAAGACTTTTGAATTCGAAGTTGACCTGTTGGATCAATCCAACTGGACTTGGATTGATTGAATTGCACACTTGGATAAATACAACATCTCCTGGATCGATTGGAGCCACTGGAATTTTGGGTCCAAACCCCTCGGGCCGGAAACTTCAAAAAATGACCTGTTATCACTAATAGACACTTATGGAAGTTTCAAACAACTTTCGGGAAGGCATTTGAGTTCCTGACACTTGATATACGATACTTAACACTATTATCGACAAACTTTGACGAAACCCCTTAATCAACCACCGAAACTACTAAAAATAGATTCTTAGAAAACATACCCCATGACTACAAGATAAATACTATACTATGAATGTATCACCGTGACAATGAATCATAATCCTTGTCTATGATATGCATATGCAACCACGAAAGGCATACGTCAACTACGAATGCAGCGAACAATGACTACGAATACTACAATGAGTATAAATAATATCATTAAGGGTAATTAATAATTTTATTTCATGTGAAAAATTTATACGAATTTTGCTGGACATTATGTGGAATCCCCGAAATTCCAAGTAAAATTTTCACATTTATAATAATATTATCGAAGTGTATAATATTATTATTATATCATTGTAGAGAGAGGAAAGAACCACAAAAATTCTTAAAGTTTAGGGGCTCGATAGATATAGCTCCCATGACCCAATCTATAATCTAAGGATAGATTCTTGCTCCTCAAGATATAAAGATCGTTTTGAGGTAAATCACGAACTTTATCTTATTCATTCATCATACTTAGGTGTCCGTGCCTAGTCGGTACATAAAATTAAAGTTGATAATCTTTATTCATATAATGAGTAGACTATTTTTAATTGTAGACTCGAGGTAATTTCAGTTTGATTGCTAGATCAAACTAAAGGGGGAAGAAGAAGAAGAATTTGGGGCACTTTGAAGACTTGCTCCTAGAAGTTAATTGAAGCGGTTGTAGGTAGTCTACACCATGAAGCGGTTATAGAATAATAATATACATATAAGTTTATGTGTGTAACTTAGATGTAAATTTTATGAAGTTAAGGTTTGATAGTATAAAGTTAATTGGAGTTGATTTGTAGTTATTTGAAGTTAAATTATGAAGTATGAAGTATAGTTTATGAAGTAAATTAGAGGCGAATGATTAGTTGTTGAAGTTAAATTATGAAGTATGAATTATGGATTATAAAATAATTTAGAGATGTATGATTAATTGCTTGAAGTTGATAATATGAAGTTTAAAATATAATTTAAAATTGAATGAATTATTTAATCATATGTGCTGACATTTAATTCATTGAAGTGGTATATACATGTTCTAAAGCATTTGAAGTTTTGAAGATGACATTTTCAAAAGAAGGAAAAAAAGAAGAAAATGAAGTTTTACAAAGGAGAGATGCTCAATTTAATTAGTAATGACGAAGCTTCACGAAGTTATGAAGTTTGAGAAGTTTTATGAAGTTTTTGAAGTTTTAAGAAGTTATTGGAGTTGAAGTCAAATTTGAAGTGTTGGAACATGATATATTTTGAAGGAAGTTTGCATATTTTTCATGGATAGTGTTTAGTAATTTTTCATTTCTTTTCGGGACAAGTGTCGCCTGTACGAAATTTTTAGAAGAAAGCAAAGAGAGGGTTTAGTGATCTACCGTAAAAGTCAGGAAATCAAATTCTCATAAATATTTCATGAAGGGAACGATTTATGCAGGGTTCACGAAGGAACAGTATTTTTGAAGAAAAAAATTTTAGACACTAGTCCCAAAATTTTAGAAGTTGAAGTCGAAGTCGAAGTCGAAGTCGAAGTCGAAGTCGCAGTAGCAGACATATTCATTGCATCGAAGTTGCATTGCATTCATATATACATGTGGCATATTACACTTTATGGAACCGCATAGCATCTCATGTGTTATATAATTTAGTAGACTAACTCGTACATTTTTCTTTCCTATATTGTATCATAATACCATTGTAGGTGCTAAGGCTAGCGAGAGACATCCTTGAGATGGTCCGAAGTTAATGTACATATTTTTGAAGATATGCTCTTGTATCTTATTTTGTAGCAGCCTTATTCATATTATTATTATTGTTGTAGAAGTAATATAGATGAAGTTCATGATGTTATATATATTTGAAATATTAGACGTTGTATATTTTGTATTACACTTTGTTGTAGGTCTTGAGCTTGTTTGGATTAGAACAAAAGGGTAATATACTCTTATAGATTCATGAGATTTTTATGAGATTATATTTTGTTGAAGTAATTAGCTTATTGAAATTGTAAACATGATGTTTTCCTTTAAATTGATATAAAAGTCATATGCCGGATATTTATGAGTTTGCGCACTTTGATAAAGGATGAATGTATATTGTATAATGTGAAATAGAAGGAAGCGGAGTAGAACTAGATCCCATTTTATTTTCTTTCTTTAAAAAAATATATTTTTTTATTTCCTTTTCTTTAAAAAGAGAATAGGCTCGTGTCTTCGTGTTTTACGGGATTTGGGGTGCGATACATTACAACTTCACCCTTTTCTTGGGTATTGTCTCTTATTCTTCTCGTTGGTGCCATAACTTTAAGTTAGTTATTTATGTTGCCCTCCTTCTAGTGCCAAAAACTGTGAAATAATATTTCTTTTTCCTTATGGCTTGTTAGAACTAACGAACTAAGGTGGCTTTAGTTCATTATTTTAATTTTAGGCTTTCCTTAATAGTGTATGGTTCGGGTATTTGTAAAGAAGAGGATTTTGAACACACAAATTAAACTTTTATTGAAGAAAACTAACTTTGAGTAAAAACAATAAAATGAGTATTGATTGAAGCTAAGTTATTGCTACTCCTAAGAAAAATTAAATTACAACTTACTCCTAATAATGGCCGAGTGTGGGGTATGGTTGATCGTGTCTTTTTTTATGACCTTTGTTGTGTATTTAGAGTTGATAGTGTAGCTACCTTAACTGCACTTATTTATTGATCCAATGGTGATATTCAAATCTTATTTTGCAATTGTTTTGCCTTTCTTCCTAATTAATGGGACACATATCCACTAGTTCTTGCCACGTTTGCGACTTTGTTGGTGTACTGGATTGTCATACGTGACCATTGATTTAACCTAATTATACCAGTAGTTATTGTTGTCTCTTTTATTAGATTTCTCAAATGATTTGATCGTGTTAATTGGATTTACAAACTCTAGGGTATAATCCCTTCGTGTTTGAGTTCTTGTTTTACTTCATAACTCAATCCTGATTTCAATCGATGAACTTGTAGCATCTTGAATATATGAAACTTTAACTTGATCGATGTGATCCTTCTGTTTTTAGGTTCATTTTGTTGATGCTTTTACAAAGTTTACGCATACAATCCATAATTATTTTTTCCTTTATTACAGGGGTATTACCCTCATAATAATATAAAGGAATTTTTAATTATCCTTTTATACAATAAATGGTGTAAACAACTGCATATATTTTACTCAAATATTATTAATATAATATATACCAATTGTGGAAAAATACTATATTATTTTATTTCTCTTAAATTTTACATAATATATAAACCTTTACTCGCAAAGTGACAATGACATAAAAAAAATATAATTTTTCAGCATAATTAATTTTTATCCTTTTGTTCCTATTCATAGATTGATTTTAATACGTATTTTAAAGTAATATATCATATATGTTTCAAAAAAATTAGGTTTGAAGATATTATATTGTGATAATATTTTTAAATAATATAATATAATTTTAATTAGTTTTATTTTTCAAGAAGTTATGGTATGGTGGAATTCTATTATAATAAGTTTTATTATTCAGAACACTTGTAAATTAGCTATGTCGATATTTGTCATAAATAGGGCGAAGATAATTGAACACAAAATATTTTCACAATTCTCCAATATAAATAAATTTTTTTCTTTATTAAATTTAAAAATTTTTACCCATAAACTAATATTGACATAATAAATTATTTTTTAACTTTTTCAAAAACATAATAAAGATATAGTTTACCAACATAAATATATTTTATATTTTTTAAATATAATTTGCATCCCTTCACTTCAATGTATAGTCCATTTTGGTATATATTTTAATTTTTTTTATATTATTTCAAGAAGGTTAGGTTTTCAAGATATTATAGTAATAATATAATTTTAGTCAAATCTATTTTTCAGGAAATTTTTGGTTGAAAAAGTTTTATTATAATACGTTTTATTTTGTAAAAATCATAATTAATGGAATACGGTCAATTTAATTATGTAGATACTTGTCACAAATGGATCAAAATTAGTTGAATACACAACTTTTGTATAATTTTATTACATAAATATTTTTTTTAAAATTATAATTTTTATTCTTTTGATCCAATGCATAAAGTTAGTTTTTGCATCCGTTTTATATGTTTAAAGAAAATTAATTTAGTGGTCTATTATAGTAACTTTTTCAAATAAAATTATGTAATTAAACAAATTTGATTTTTCAAGAAGTTAAGAGTTGGTGAAATTCTATTATGATATGCTTTATTAGTTATTATTTTTTATGAAATTAGTTTTCATAAAAATAATATATGAAATCTAATTTTATTTTCTGCATCTGTTGTTTTATGATTTTAGGTTTGGTGGGATTTGTATTTCAATAAAGAAATTCTATTATGATATAGTTATGATTTTTACAATATATTTTTTGATCAAAAGATATATGACATCTTTGATTATTTTTTTCATCGTTTTTTATGAATTCAGGTTTGGTGTGATTTATATTTTAATAATATATTTTGTTAGTTTTTATTTTGGTGGAAATGCTATTATGATATATTTCCAGAATATAATATTAATTATGATAATATTTAAAAATTGACGGCAAGCTTAGATTTTATTTTGTAAAAATAATGAAGATATAGAATTTTTAAAATTTAATTAATTCATAATCGATTTATGTATATATTTGTGTAAAAAACATTAAGAGATTAAATAAGATCTCTTAGTTTTGGTTTGTTGCATCAGGTCTTGTATAGCAAAGAGATTCGTAGATTATTTAGATTAAATTAGTGTATAAACAGACATGATTGCTTATTTAAAGAAAATATTTTCTTTCTAAATTTAAGATTGATTAATTGATGAAAATATTTTCTTTTCTATATTTTGATTGCTAAATGATGGGCACATGTGTCAATTTTAATAAGTTGCCACATGTTAAAGAATTATACAATAACTTGTCAAAAAACTATGTAGCGATTAGAGTGAACCAACGCGATGTGTGGGTTTTGTATATTATATATATTTTTTGTATCATATTAATTTTAATTACTTTAGAAAATTATATTTTACAAAATATTTTTTTATAATATCTTTTATTTCTTTATTTGTTTGTCAAGTTATTTATAACTTTATAAAAGATTGAATTTGGTAGGACTTATACTATAGTGATATTTTTACAAAAATTTAATGTCTATTTAGTTTAATTTTAAATATATGAAAATCTTATTATGATGATATTTTTAAAAATTAATATTGATTAGGAAAATATTTTTAAAATACATGAAAAATCTTAAATTGATAGGAATGAATTTATAAAAATATCTATTTCCTAAAAATATTTTTATTTTTTAATATCATTTTAATAATTTCTATTATAATAAGCTAATTTATAGTTATGTAAAGATATCATATGCATATCTTGGGTTGTGAGTCATCTTATAGGGAATTTTGTTTTAATAATTTTTATCATCGTAAGTTGATATATGTATATATAATTTATTCTAATTATTTATATTATGGTAAGTTTTATTATTTTAAAATCTTAGTTTAATGGGACAAATGTCAAGCAATTAAGAGGACAAATATTGTGATTAGAGCGAATATAATTGGAGGGAATAACTTTTATATACATTAGAGCGTAGCCCTTGTGATACGCGGATTGTGTACTTTATATTCTTATTTATACCATATTTATTTTAATTATTTTATAAAATTATTTTTGATATGGCGTCTTGTATTTTCTTATTCACTAGAAGAAGCACACACGCAATGCGTGTGAATTTTATAAAAATATCAGAATGAGCTAACTAAAATAAAATATTTAAATATTATACATTAAAAAATAATTATTTTAAAAATTTTAATTCAAACTAATAAGACACTACTTTTTTTTATTAGGCATATTTATAAGTTTTATGAAAAGAACGAATCATATATAGGGACTGCTTTTGAATGTAGGCTAGTTGAAATGAAAAAATGAAATTGTTGTTATAAAAAAAGCATTAGTACTAATTGGTAAAAATATTTGGAAGAGAAAAAAAAGATTATTGGTAATTTTTTAAAATTAATCCTAATTAGTAATTATATTTAACATTATTTTTTAAACTTAAAATTATAGCTAATCTTACTTGATGAATCTTTCGTATTAACTTTGTTTAGACTCATCATTCACAATATGGATGCTCAAAGAAAATTAAAGTGCAAAGTTAATTTTAGTAGTAAAAAATAAATTAGTTCCAATATTCATAAAAAATAACACAAATAGGTGCAAACAAAATAAGATGAAAAATGTGTGGATAATAGGAATAATGTTAATTACATATTAACATGTCAAAATAAATTTAATGTATTTATACACAATACTAACTCATAATTATATTTTTTAAAACTACATATCCATCTCAATACCTTAAACGTGTTAAAGAACTTAAATAAACAATTCTAAAAAAATATAGAGAGTACTCAGATGAATCTAATGTAACGTAATTTATGTACCCTGAAGAAAACTTATAATATAATAACCGTTATAGTGTCGAAAATAATTTGTGTTTTAAAATTTATGATTTTTATATTTAAAATGATATTTAAAGTTCTCATTTTACAAAATATAACAAATATTTAACTGTTGAATAGGCAAACCAAAAAGATATCATCTTTCAAAGGTTACAGGACATTCTGATTTTTACATTTAAAAATTAACATTTAATGTTTAGAATATTTTTGAAAATAGTTATAACAAGTACACATCTATTTGAAAATAAAGAAATTAACCTTCAATAATTTAAGTTGTTTTGTAAAAACAAAAAAAAATATAACCAGAAGAATAAAGTTTATGAAAAAAAAAAAGACACTATAAAGAGATATTATTACATTATTCTCAATTTCTGTTTTAACGTGTGAAAAATTACAATACTAATATTTTTAGTGAAATATTGATAAGGTTAACGTAGCAATAGATATGTTAGATAATTCCAATCTGCAACTATCAAGAGAATATGTTAGACACACTTAGAGTTTAACATCCCAGTTCTAAAATTGTAAAGTGATATTTTTTTTATATAAATAAATAAATGTGTTTGAAAACAAGAGTTAGAGTAGAGTTAGAAATTGATTGTTATAAATATTGTATCTCCTGTTACTTTAACTCTAATCGCGATATATGTTTACATAGTCTTTTCACACATATGCCATAAATTTATGATTCATAAAAAAAAATTATCATAATAGGAT